>OZ012736.1:518121133-518274392 GCA_963859935.3 Lathyrus sativus
TTCTCTGCATCGCTTACCAACCTCTCAAACATCTTGGGATAATCTTGAAGATCTTCTTCAAGTGCTTCTGCAATCTCTTCGACTCGATCACAATCATATGTATCCCTGCCATTGTCCTTTGAACCACATGTCGTATTATTCCGGGGTTCAACATTCTCGTTACTTATCTCACCATGTAATGTCCAACATGTGTAACTTCGATCAATTCCATGTCTCATTAAATGAGATTCCAACTGAACGGCGTCAACTCGACGCCCATAACAGCATCCTAAGCAAGGACATGTGATCCTACTGGGGTCTTTGGCGTGTTCAACAGCAAACTTAACGAACTTCGATACCCCATTCCCGTACTCTTTTGACAATCGATTACCAGACATCTATTTTTTATCCATACTAATTGAGTAATCTACACTAAACTATAAAAGTTAAACAAAACAGAGAATACATGTAAGGAAATCACTAACTTCTAAGAATGCTACGCAATAGGATGCTTGGAAACGATCACAGTTTTGCTCTTCACAGGTAACCCCTATAGCAGACAAAATATAAATTTTATTAAAATCATATTAATAATTAACCAAGACAAATCATATTAAAAATACTAGATAATCCACGAAAACAAATCATATTAAAATTACTAGAATCCTTAAACCAAAATGACACCCTTACTAAGCATTGAGAAATCCTAACTAAACATATAAAACCATAATAACATATATATCATATAAACATTGAGAAATCCATAATAACATATCAACATATAAAACCATCAACATATAAAACCATAATAACATATAAAACCATATCATATAAAACCATATTCATGTTGGCTACTCTCTTAAAAAATACGAATTTTCAAACTATTAAAAAAAATATGCTCTATCAAGTTACATTAATATTTTTAGCCATCATTATCTAATATTTTTGTTATATTCAAATTAGAAGAAAACTCATTTGTATGAGTGGTGCTAGATGAATTATCCATCTAAGTTCAAAATAGCAACAAAATAAAAACAACATCAATCTCAACCCCAAAATAACAATAGAAAAACAATAACACATAATACATTTTGAGTTTAGGCTTTTAACAACAACAACAACAAAAACAATAGTATACGTAACATATCTACACAAACCCAACAACATTAGTGTTAACATCATATCAAATATCATACTTGAACTCAAATTTACTTGCATGTCCTCAAACCTTCAATGCAAAACAACACTAAAAACCTTCACTAAACCTTCAATAACTCAATAAAAACAACAACAGAAACAATAATATTAAACCTTCAATGCATCAATAACAACAAACCTTCGCATTGCAACAACTATATCAAACCTTCAATATCTCAATAACACAAAACCTTTAATATCTCAATAACAACAAAGAGACAATAACACATAAATGCTTAACTCAGCAAACCTTTAAAGAATTTGATCAATACATATAACTACTATAACTCAGCAATGTCATATACATATACCTTCAATATCTTAATAACAACAAAGAGACAATAACACAAAACCTTCAATATCTCAATAACACAAAACCATCTATATCTTCAAATACCAACAATGGTGAAAAGATAAATAAACAAGAAAACCATAGTAAAACTTCACATACCGTAACAATGGTGGAAATGCAATGCAGACGGACGAATGCACTCGAAAACGGACGGTGAACGGCGACGGCGGCGCAATCCAACGGAAGAGGGCGACGGTCGACGGCGGTGTCGGCAACAGAAAGTTTGAATAGGGCAGGTTCGTTCGCCAGAGGAGAAAGAATGAAGAAAAGAAACACGTCGCAATTGTTCTGTTTCTCTTAAAATTCTAGAGGGTATTTTAAAATTATAATACTAATACCTATAGCAGCGCTTTTAAAGGCCTTTAGCAGCGCTTTTAAAAGCGCTTTCATAGGGTGTCTTAGCAATGCTATATAGCAGCGCTTTATAGAAAAAACGCTGCTAAAGGGGCCCCCTTTAGCAACGCTTTTTAAAAGCGCTTTTTTAGGGTCCCCTTTAGCAGCAGTTTTTAAAAGCGCTTTCTTAGGGTACCCCTTTAGCAGCGCTTTTTAAAAAGCGTTTTCTTAGGGCCCCCCTTTAGCAGCGCTTTTTAAAAAGCGCTGTCTTTGGTAGGAAATTTTTTTTCTTTTTTTTTTACTCACCCTTTAGCAGCGCTTTTTTAAAAAGCGCTATCTTTGTGTGCGCTGCTAAAACTCATTTCTAGTCATTTCATTGCTTATTAAAAAAAAACCAATATACTTGATTTTGAAGTCAATGAGAAAGATTTACAAGGTGTATATTTTTGACGCTAAGGCCTTCCTTTATACTTAAGTTTACAAACATCAAACCATATGGACATATAAATGTGAAATTAATTAAGTACATGTAAATGCATGCAGGTATACGTTAGTGAGAATAGCAATTGCCGTGAGAATAAAGGCACTAAAAGTTTGAACTAGGGGAATCTATAGGTTACTAGAATAATATCAAAGAGTTGGCCAAGAAAGTTAGAAAAGAATACTATCAAACAAACATAGTGCAAAACCCAAAAACCAAAAGCACGAAAGCGATTTCTCAATGTTGCTCCAATATTGCATATTGTTAACATGTTAATTTCCAAATATATATAATTATAAAATTTTCTTATTCATAAGCTGCACTTGTTAGACCAACTCTATTGTTAATTTTGTTAATAACTTGCTAAGAACAACACAAAAAAATAACTAATTAATTTTTTTTCTGATATATATTTTCTTTGGAGCGTTTTATGATTGAAAATTATAAAGCTTGAGGGGTCGTTATTCTAAGAAAAATGCACTAGCATCATCCATGAAACATGGACAACAGTTCTATCTAAAGTAAATTACCAATGTGATTGTTTGTGAATATTATATATATTTTGTGGCTTGCTTTAATTTGGCGGGAGTATATAGAGTATAATTGCTAAAAACTAGGGTTAAAAGACATGCACGATAAGCAAAGCAATGTGAACAAGAGCAAGAAAGTAAGAAATAAGCAAGAAATTCATTAAAGAGAAAAAAAAAAAGACTAATTTAATTCCGAATTGATTAAAATAACTTTACATTGAGAATCAAGGTTAACAATAATTTATATATAACACTAATATATTTCAATTAAACAAAACATGCTTTTTAAATAATAAAATTGTTATGGTTGAGACTGAGGGTACAAATGGAATTGGACAATCATTGAGTGGATCTGATGCAAATAATAGAAAGGAACAGGTGGCAGCAAGAAAGAGTAATAGAGAGAGAAAGCCTACCAAATTTTTGGAGGATTTTACTATTTAGTGGAGGCTAAGGATCTAAAGTGGAGAAGGAAAATCAGAACCTTCTCTCTTGGAATCGTTCTATTCACTCTTTGGATATTATCTTATATTCCTTTTCTGTTTCCGTACTACAAGTAGCGGAATTACAATTCACTGATTCATTTACATTTCTCATTCTGTACTGATTTGCATTATCAATATAAGTGCAGAGTTTCTAAATTTTTATTCCTTCTTTACTCCCTAAAATCCAAACTCTTACATTGGTGCTTTCATTCCCACTATGGCTGAAAACACGCGTATGAAGGAACTCCAAACGGCAATCACCGTCATGACCGCCACGATGCAAAAGCTCTTTGATGATGCTGACCGACGCCACTATGAATATCTCGAGCATCGACACACAGATCTGGGTCGTTTGGAACGCGTGGAGGCTCATCTGGGTACACTCAAAATGGATTCAGCAGGTGGGTCGAACTCAACCACGACAATTCCACCATTTCAGGTTCGAAATGTGAAGCTTGATTTTCCGCATTTTGATGGAAATGATGTGTTACACTGGATCTTTAAGGCGGAGATGTTCTTTGAATTTTATTCAACACCGGATGCGCAGCGTTTGACCATCGCCGCTGTTCACATGGAAAAGGAGGTCGTTCCATGGTTTCAGATGCGAGCACGCGTCAATCCCTTCCAGACATGGATTGGTCTCACCAGAGCACTGGAACTTGAATTCAGACCTTCGCCTTACGATTCACCCCGCACCACCCTCTTCAAACTAACACAAACAGACACTGTTAACTCCTACTACCTCCAATTCACAGCTCTCGCTAATAGATCTGAAGGGTTAAGCTCAGAGGAAATTCTCGACTGTTTCATTAGCGGCCTCCGCCCTGAAATCAAATGCAACGTATTAGCCCAATCCCCCCGTACACTGTCCAGAGCCTGTGCTTTGGCCAGGTTATTTGAAGAAAAATATTCGTCTCGACCCAAACCCTTCCAAGAAGCTCCAATAAACAGACCCCTATCTTCGTTGTCCAATAACCAAAATCGTATCCCAACTTCACCCACAACCTAAAATCCATTACCACCTCTTCTTCCCACTCCCAACCTTAAACCCAGACCATAACTATCGCGTAATCCGTCCGTCAAGAATATATCGCCGGCATAGATGCAGTTGCGCCGAGACAAGGGCTTTTGTTTCACTTGTGATGAGAAGTTTTCTTTCTCTCACCGTTGTCTGAATCGTCAATACCTCTTATTGCAAGCGGATGATGAAGATATGGTAGCATCTGAGGAAGGTTCGTTGGATTCCCAGGTGGAAGCCGCTGACACTGAGACTCCAAGCACTCAGAACCACCATCTCTCCTTCAATGCCCTTAATGGCTCCGTGGGAGTGGGGACTCTCTGATTCTTGGGTCACATTCAAGGGAAACCAGTCCAAGTTCTTATAGATAGTGGAAGCTCAGATAACTTCCTCCAGCCACGCATCGCAAAGTTCTTGCAACTTCCTATTGAGCCTGCTTCTCAATTCAAAGTGTTGGTAGGAAACGGGCAATCCTTAGAAGTAGTTGGTTTTGTTAACAACCTTCAGGTATTTATTCAGGGTCACAAAATTACATTACCTATCTATTTACTACCCTTGACTGGTGCTGATTTAGTCCTAGGAGCACCATGGCTGGCCACACTAGGTCCTCATATAGCAGATTATCATGCCATGTCTATTAAATTCCACATAGACAACAACTTCATTACTTTGTATGGTGAACAACCCAGGACTCCTTCTCAGGCCCACTTTCATCATATTAAAAGATTGTCAGCTACTAAATCTATTGCTGAATTTTTTTTCTCTCCACTTTATCAATACGAGTGTTGTCACTCCCAATTTGGAGATACCAATGGACCTAGACCATGAATTGCGCACACTGCTCCTCAAATACAGTATGGTTTTTAACCCTCCTATTGGCCTTCCCCCTAAAAGGACTCAAGACTATGCCATTCCCCTTGTTAAAGGTAGTAACCCTGTCAAGGTTAAACCGTACCGTTATGCTCATAGTCAAAAATCGCAGATTGAGAAAATGGTCCTGGAAATGTTACAACAGGGTATTATACAGGCAAGTTCTAGCCCATTTTCATCACTAGTATTATTGGTCAAAAAGAAGGATGGGTCGTGGAGATTTTGTACCGACTCTAGGGCTCTAAACGCTATCACTATAAAGGATAGTTTCCCTATTCCTACCGTAGATGAGTTGCTTGATAAGTTGTTCGGTGCTGCTTATTTTTCCAAGTTAGATTTGTTGTCAGGTTACCATCAAATATTGGTTAGACCTGAAGATCATCACAAGACCGCCTTTCGTACTCACCAGGGGTTGTATGAGTGGCTAGTAATGCCATTCGGTTTGACTAATGCGCCGGCTTCGTTCCAAAGCCTTATGAATCAAGTGTTTCACCAACAGCTTCATAAGTCAGTGTTGGTATTCTTTGACGATATTCTGGTATATAGCCCATCATGGCATGCTCACTTGGGTCATTTGGAGGAGGTCTTGCAGCTCTTACAAGAACATTCCTTGTGTGCTAAACTATCCAAGTGTTGCTTTGGCCTTACACAGATTGACTACCTACGTCATACCGTTTCAGGACAAGGTGTTGCAATGGATCGCTCGAAGGTGCAAGCAGTGCTTGAGTGGCCACAACCTTCTAATTTGTAACAACTACGCGGTTTTCTCGGACTCACGGGTTATTATCGGCGCTTCATACAAGGTTACGCTTCACTTGCTCTACCCTTAACTAATCTTCTAAAGAAGGATTCATTCCTTTGGAATGACAAAGTTGATGCGGAATTTGATAATCTGAAACGAGCATTAACAGTTGCCCCTGTTCTCAGTTTACCAGATTTTTCCAAACCCTTTATTTTGGAAACTGACGCATCTGGATCTGGCATTGGAGCAGTACTGAGCCAGGCCAAACATCCCATTGCTTTCTTCTCCGAAAAGCTTAGCCCAAGGATGCAAAAACAGAGTGCCTATGTGCGAGAGCTATATGCTATTAGTGAGGTTATTTCCAAATTTCGCCACTATCTCATAAGTCATACATTTATCATACGCACTAATCAGAAGAGTCTTAAATCCTTGACATAACAGTCCATTCAAACTCCTGAACAACAAGCATGGCTTCACAAATTTTTGGGCTATAATTTCACCATTGAGTACAAGCCGGGAAAGGATAACATTGTAGCAGATGCCTTGTCTCGTTCCTTCATGCTAGCCTTTTCCTGCACACATTCCTCACTGTTGCAACAGATAAAACAAGCAGGGATAATAGATGGTATTTATGCGTCCACCTTACAGAAGTGTATTTAGGGCTCACCACCGGAAAATGCATATACCCATAAGAACGGGTTTCTTTACTGGAAGGACAGGCTTGTGATACCGGCAGCGCCTGACTTGATTAATTCTATACTCTAAGAATTTCACAGCTCTCCATTAGGAGGCTATTCTGGCATTACTCATACCAAAGCATGTATTACTGCTCAATTTTTTTGGTCAACTCTGCACAGAGATGTCACTACTTTCATCTCAAATTGCCTCATCTGTCAGCAAGCCAAGACTGCTACCACACTACCTTCTGGCTTACTCCAACCACTTCTTATCCCCTCACAAATTTGGGAAAATGTGGCAATGGATTTCATTACCGGACTTCCACCCTCGCAT
This sequence comes from Lathyrus sativus, assembly GCA_963859935.3. Classification (NCBI taxonomy): domain Eukaryota; kingdom Viridiplantae; phylum Streptophyta; class Magnoliopsida; order Fabales; family Fabaceae; genus Lathyrus; species Lathyrus sativus. Next base: position 518,128,132 of record OZ012736.1, read on the forward strand.
GGTTACACCATCCTGCTAGTGGTCATTGATCGCCTTCCCAAATACTGTCACTTGATGCCATTGAAGAGTGATTACTCAAGCCTATCTGTAGCTCAAGCTTTTATGCATTTCGTTGTCAAACTCCATGGTTTCCCTAAGACTATTGTATCAGACCGTGATAAAGTATTTCTCAGCAAGTTTTGGCAACAACTTTTCCGATGAAGTGGAACCACTCTGAACATGAGCTCTGCCTATCATCTGCAATCGGACGGGCAATCAGAGGCACTTAACAAATGTGTAGAGTTGTACCTCCGTTGTTTCACCGCAGACAACCCACAACATTGGTTTAGGTTCTTGCCTTGGGCGGAGTATTAGTACAACACTTCGTACCACACCAGTATTGGCATGACACCCTTTCGAGCAGTGTATGGAAGAGACCCTCCTCAAGTTATTAAGTATGAATGGCAGCAATCTGATCCTCCTACCTTGCAGGATTTACTCTATGAACGTGATGTTATTTTAGCGCAACTGAAAGCTAATTTGGGTAAGGCTCAAAAGCTCATGAAAAAGTTTGCTGACAAGCGGCATCGTTTCATGGAATATGCAGTAGGTGACAAGGTTTTAGTCAAGCTGCAACCTTACCGTCAAGTTTCATTGCGCAAAAATCAAAAGCTTGGTCTTCGCTACTTTGGGCCTTTCGAAGTGTTGTCGCGTGTTGGGACAGTGGCTTACAAACTAGCATTACCTCCAACCGCAAAAATACACCCCGTGTTTCATGTATCTCTCCTTAAACCTTGCAAGGGCCCCCACTCCACACCCTATATGCCCTTGCCATTGATTACCACAACTCAGGGTCCTATCATCATGCCTCAGCGTATTCTCCAGTCCCGCACGATCATGGTGCAGGATAGACCAGTCAGACAAGTATTGGTTCAATGGATAGGTTTCGCTGCGGAGGACACTACATGGGAGGATAACAGTCAGTTGCATACCATATTTTCATCCCTTAACCTTGAGGACAAGGTTAGCTTCAATGGAAGGAGCAATGTTATGATTGAGACTGAGGGTACAAATAAAATTGGACAATCATTAAGTGGATCTGATGCAATTAATAAAAAGGGACAGGTGGCAGCAAGAAAGAGTAACAGAGAGAGAAAACCTAACAAACTTTTGGAGGATTTTACTATTTAATGGAGGCTAAGGATCTAAAGTGGAGAAGGAAAATCAGAACCTTCTCCCTTGGAATCATTTTATTCCCTCTTTGGATATTATCTTATATTCCTTTTCTGTTTCTGTACTGCAAGTAGCGGAATTACAATTCACTGATTCATTTACGTTTCTAATTTCGTACTGATTTACATTATCAATATAAGTGTAAGAGTTTCTAAATTTCTATTCCTTCTTTACTCCCTAAAATCCAAACTCTTACATAAACTATAAGAGTTCTCACGTCCAAAATGAAATATCTTACAATTGAAGTGCTGCGGATTTGAAATTTATGTAGCATCAACATCTTTAGAAAATAACATGTTTATGTCTGTGTTAGACACCGATATTTTTAATTTATTTATTTTTAAAATTATTTGAAATGTTCCGTAGTACATAGCTTGACATCGACCTAAATAAAGATTAAATTTTTATAACTAAGAATAAATCGACAAGGAAGAAAGAGGTTTTCGTAACGGAATTGCTTTACCACATATTTAATTTGCTCATGTGGTGTTTAAGAAAATGCATATGAAGCACGAGGAGGTTCGGAAAAACTAATAAAACAATGAATGTGTCATTTTCATGTATAGAATTGACGAAGTGTCTAGAAAAGAGAAATAATTGAAGTATTATGATTTGATGTTGCTAAAGTATGCATGGATAATCCATTGGTCTGGCTGATTTTGTGGGCAATTCGGCACTTTAATGCAGCTTTCAAAATTAACAGATGAAGTGTGTCTCAGATTTTGTGGTTAATTTCTTACCATATGTTGGATTAGATGAGGTTGATCGACCAAACTAAAGGCTAATAAGTTGGCTTTGTTTTCAAAGTTTTCTTGCTTCAACTTTAGAGTCAACGACAATATGTATGCTTGTTGAGATAAGATTCACATTCTTTAACTTTGGAGCTTAGGCAACAATGTATTACCAATTGTTTCATTTGTATTAACTTTTTTTTTATATTCTCATCGTCTATCTCACAGTAAGTAATTTATTTGAAATAGAAGAGTATTTTATAATAAATGATCCATTTTAATTTTAATATATATATTTTTTAATTTTATCATCTAATTAATATTATTTTTATCATTCACAATACATATTAAGAGTAGTTTAATAAAAAATATTATTTTTTCTATTTTATTTATTATTATTTTTAATATGTGTGAAATAATTAAGAGAATCACTTATTGTACGACGAAGGGAGTGTCTCAAAATAAATGTATTTTTAGAATATCAATACAGATTTATTATTTTATTCCACTACTATATTTTTATGTATTAATTTTCACGTTTTTCAATTACTCCACTAATTATAATAAATAAAGATATTTTAGTAATTTTTAATATTAAAATTAATATATATAATTATTTTATTAAGAATCACAAAGAGCTCAATTAAGACATTTGTTATAAGATGGATGGAGTAATTTTTTTCTTTATGTTCCATCATCATTATGCTGTCTTTTTAAACATGATTAACACATCCAACTCGATATTGAGTTGTTCAATTTAATATTATTTTTTGTAGTCCAATTATGATTTTTTTTATTGACGTTCAATTTGTATTTGACAATTATTGTTCAATTAAATATATTATATTGTTTATTTTTGATAATTCAGTTTTATTTAGTTTAGTATTTTTAATCATTTAAATTTTATTTTAAGTATTATGTTCTATTATTTTAATTTTGATTTGAATTAGTTTAATTTATTTTATTATAATTATTTAATTTGTTCAAATTATTCTTAAAGAAATTGAAATTAAACTATAATTATATTGTGTTATTATCTATATCATTGATTTTGTTTGTATTCAATTTGTAATGAATTTTTTAAAGATTTATTTTATTAAGTAGTGAATGTAAAATTATGTATGAAGTATTTATGAAATTTAGTTTTATATTATTAATTTATTTAATAAACGATTCAATCACATATTTAATCGATTGAATCAATTAAACTTTAAATCGAAAATTTTACCGACTCCATCTTTACTCCAGCTTTATAAAACTGATGAATACATAGATTTGGTGTTTAAATTTTTTAAAGAAGAAAATTTAAAACACCTTATATGAAAAGTATTGCAAATTGATTTTTTTTAAATGATTTATTTTAACAACTTTTTTTAAATGGTCTTAAAATGAAAGTGTTTTTTATTTAAGAGAAAATGGATGGTGCATTGACAGTTTAAATTATTTTTATACTATCAACTAATGACAATTATGTATCCCGTCAAGTCAATCAATATATAAATATTAAATTACTTATATGATTTGACACTTTAATTTTGATTGGATTTATGTGTAATATTTTTTTTGACAGTGCACTACTATTAAAATCTTTATTTAAATAACTCTCATTTTCTAATGAAATTATTAATTTTAATAGCATTTTTCAACAAAAGTGTTTTTAAAAACAAGAATATATATATTTTAAAATAAAAAGTGTTTTGTTTTTTCTGCAAGTAATTTTTTTATTAAAAAAAACACATAATTCAATAACGTTCAAATACAAACACTTAACTCAAATTTTAATTTCTCTAATATGAATTGAAAAAAGACATTTAACAAAACAATGTCATTTTTCTCATTCGTTCATCCTCATCCAAAACAGCATCATCTTTTTTCTTTTCTTTAATTTTTTTTTATTGATTTGAATTAGTTTAATTTATTTTATTTTAATTATTTAATTTTTTCAAATTATTCTTAAAGAAAGTTGAAATTAAACGCACAATTATATTGTATTATTATGTATATTATTGATTTTGTTGTATTAAATTTGTAATGAATTTTTTAAATATTTATTTTATTAAGTCGTGAATGTAAGATTGTGTATGAAGTATTTATGAAATTTAGTTTTATATTATTAATTTATTTAATAAACAATTCGATCACATATTTAACCGATTGAATCAATTAAACTTTAAATCGAAAAGTTTACCAACTCTATCTCCAGTCCAGCTTTATAAAACCGATTAATACATAGATTTTCATTAAAAAAATGTTGTTGGTGTTTAAATTTTTGAAAGAAGAAAATTTAAAACGCCTTATATAAACAGTATTGCAAATTATTTTTAAAAAATAGTCTATTTTAACAATCTTTTTTTAAATGATCTTAAAATGAAAGTGTTTTTTATTTAAGAGCAAATGGATGGTGCGTTGACTGGATAAATTATTTTTATAGTGTCAATTAATAACAATCATGTATCCCGTCAAATTAGTCTATAAATCTCAAATTACTTATATGATTTGACATTTTAAAATATTTTGATTACATGTATGTGTAATATTTTTTTACACTAACAGTACACTACTATTAAACTTTTTATTTAAATAACTCTCTTTTTTAACAGAATTATTAATTTTAATAGCACTTTTCAACAAAAGTGTTTTTAAAAACAAGAACATATTTTTTTAAAAATAAAAAATGTTTTGTTTTTTGTGCAAGTAATTTTTTTATAAAAAAAATACGTAATTCAATAACGTACAAATACAAACACTTAACTCAAACTTTAATTTCACTAATATGAATTGATAAAAGACATCAACAAAACAATGTCATATTTTTCATTCCTTCATCCTCATTCAAATCATCATCATCTTTTTCTTTTCTTTAATTTTTTTCTTCTTTTCATTAACTTGAATTAGTTTAATGTATTTTATTGTAATTATTTGATTTGTTCAAATTATTCTTAAAGAAAATTGAAATTAAACACACAATTATAGTGTTATTATGTATATCATTGATCTTGTTGTATTAAATTTGTAATAAAATTTTTAAAGATTTATTTTATTAAGTCGTGAATGTAAGATTGTGTATGAAGTATTTATGAAACTTAGTTTTATATTATTAATTTATTTAATAAACGATTCTGTCACATATTTAACCGATTGAATCAACTAAATTTTAAATCGAAAATTTTACCGACTCCATCTCAAGTCCAGCTTTATAAAACCGATGAATACATAGATTTTCATTAAAAAAATATTGTTGGTGTTTAAATTTTTGAAAGAAGAAAAATTAAAACGCCTTATATAAAAAGTATTGCAAATTGATTTTTAAAAAATAATCTATTTTAACAACTTTTTTTAATTGATCTTAAAATGAAAGTGTTTTTTATTTAAGAGAAAATGGATGGTGCACTGACAGTGTAAATTATTTTTACACTGTCAACTAATATGACAATCATATATCCCGTCAAGTCAGCCTGTAAATCTTAAATTACTTATATGATTTGATATTTTAAAATATTTTGATTAGATGTATGTGTAATATTTTTTTACACTGACAGTACACTACCATTAAACTCTTTATTTAAATAACTCTCCTTTTTTAACGGAGTTATTAATTTTAATAGCACTTTTCAACAAAAGTGTTTTTAAAAACAAGAACATATTTTTTTTTAAAATAAAAAGTGTTTTCTTTTTCTGCAAGTAATTTATTTTTAAAAAAACATGTAATTCAATAACGTACAAATACAAACACTTAACTCAAACTTTAATTTCACGAATATAAATTGATAAAAGACATTCAACAAAATAATGTCATCTTTCTCATTTCTTCATCGTCATTCAAAACAACATCATCTTTTTCTTTTCTTTAGTTTATTTCTCTCTCTCTCTCTCTCTCTCAAAATAACATCATCTTTTTCTTTTCTTTTGTTTATCTATCTATCTCTATCTCTATCTCTCTCTCTCTCTCTCTCTCTCTCTCTCTCTCTCTCAACAAAACAATGTCATCTTTCTCATTTCTTCATCGTCATTCAAAACAACATCATCTTTTTCTTTTCTTTAGTTTATTTCTCTCTCTCTCTCTCTCTCTCTCTCTCTCAAAATAACATCATCTTTTTCTTTTCTTTTGTTTATCTCTCTCTCTCTCTCTCTCTCTCTCTCTCTCTCTCTCTCTCTCTCTCTCTCTCTCTCTCTCTCTCTCTCTCTCTCTCTCTCTCTCTCTCTCTCTCTCTCTCTCTCTCTCTCATATTTCTAATTTTTTTTATTAAGTTTTATTTTGTATGGTCTTAGAATATGAAAATAAACCCTTTTGAAACGAATATTTTAGGTTTAGTTAATTTGCATATATGAAGTGAGCATGACGTGATGTTATACGTGATCGTAGGAATAAAATTTCGGTTTTTAATTTAAAGTAAAATAAAATATTTAAATTTGGTCATTTGTTTAATTTTGACGTTATATAGAAATGTGGAATGGGTTTTTATGTTTATCGTGAAAATTGATAAATAACCGCTGGTCTTCCAAAATATTGATTTACTTGCAGGATCAACTAGTGAATCCTAAGGACATAGCTATTGTATTAATATATTTCTAGAAATTTGATGAACACTTCGACAACATCAATTAGTATAAAAAAAAATTTTTGATTGTTTATTTAAAAGATTAAACTTTACAAAATTGATAAAGGAAATGCAGTGAAGAAAATAACTTCAAAATAAAAGAAATGTAGTAAAGAGCAATTGATAAAAGAAAGTAAATCCTTATCGAATAAAATGAGTGTTGTTTCAAACGTACATTTCTCAATAGTAACTCTTTTCTCACGTTAACTTGGATACTTTGAGTAAATTTTGAGTATAGTACAACAATTGAACACACAAAAATTCTAATACTAAGACCCCTATTTATAATACATCAAAATAATTATTTCTAACGAGCATTTCTCCAAAAGTTGGCACGTTTCGCTCTGCATGCCCTCATTTTGCCATAGTTCTCCACGCGTCTCTCCTGGAAAACGGATAAGGACAAAAGAGAATTATTTATCCGTATTTTGAAATTCAAACTTCTGTCGAAAGAAGGCTCCAAATATTCCCTTCGTCGAAGTGATCTTCTATACTTATAAAATACTTCTAAGTTTCGTCCAAGCATGTCTCCTTATGAGAACCACTTTGACAGAACTTCACATTAACTTCTGTCGAATCCCACCAAATTTAAGAAATTTCAATTTTCACTTAGTTTCTCAAATGGGAACATGGCATCGAAATTCCCAGCCAACACTCCTCTAAAAAATGACATTAGTAAGTATCATTTGCAACGAATGTTATAATTTTTATATCTTTCAATTCTTTTTAAATAGTTTCACTTTTTAAAAGAAAATATAAATTTTAAAGCATGTGTTGGATCAAACTCTCGGCTGTTACATGAACAATGTGTAAAACTAAAAACTGTAAAGTTAAAATCAACTATTAGATTTTATCTTGGAAATACAAGCGAATTTGAGTGTACTTAAATGCCCTTTATATTAGCAACACGCCTAACTTACGAACCTAAGGCCACATGCCTGAAAATTGGAAAAATGTCTCAACGATGTGAGGTGCATTCAATATGGATATTCCTCACATCTTTTGCAATTGCCTTATGACTTTCTCATTTCTCATCATGGTTAACTTTATTAATGAAATGACGGCCTCAACTTTGAAAGACTTCTTAGTTGATAAAATGTATCACATGCCTTAGGGGAAACTGCTCAGCACCGTCCAAAAACTCAATACAAATCAGATCCAAATATCAAATTCAATAATCAAAGCTTATTGAAATTGTTCATAATATATAACTGGTATATGTATGACATAAGGTACACACACTATTTTTAAACTTACACTTTACTCATTTTGGACTTTGTAACTAATTTGGACAGTGCTAACATTGCAGGTCCACCTCTGTGATATCGTGTTAGAGATCCACACCACCGCATCAGAAGTCCAACATCACAAACCATTTAGTTTTATATAAATAATATTTAGAAGATATACATTTTTTATTTTCTTAATTAAAATATTCATATTTTTAATTATAACATTGCAACAAAAAAAGATTGATGGGATACTAGAGACCCCAAAATTCAGGTGTTGTAACAGTCTGGGTATTTATAGAGTATATTTATAGATCTTACAGTTTAGGTCGTGCAACAGTTTAAGTATTTGTGGACTATACCTAGAGACCCCATAGTTCGAGTATGGCGACAATTTAGATATTTGCAAGGTATTTTCATTCTTGATGAAATTGTATGAAGACCATTTGGGTGCAATCGTAGATGTCGCGGGTGATGATGCAAGATTTGCATACCATAAAACATGTGAATTAAGGTCATACTCCATAGTTTTGGTCGACACATGCATATTTTTGGACAAGAGTGCGACCTATGTTGACACTTTCTACATTGGATACTTCATTGACTTGAAGAGAATTAATGAGTACATGTGGAGAGTAATTTGTTTGGTTTACATCTACTCAAGTTAGTTGAAAGTAATAACTGGAAGACTCAACAGATAACAAAAAACAATTGTCTATTTACAATTTATTTTTTATTTTTTGCATCCTTACTAATATTAATTACATAATAAATGTGTTACACTATTCTTGATATTTCATTTGAATCATTTTAAGACATGGATCCACTAGCTTTTTCCACGTCACTTTGGCTGGGAAAATGTTGAAGATTACTCTAAGGGATTGTCATCTGTCTGCTCGATTATCCCACTCAGGAGGAATCTGGAAACCAAGTTGTTACGTGTTTCTCTTGAATTTATCATGCCAGATGATATATGTTGCATGTCATACGGTGTACACAGTCAGACATTATCTTTGGAGGTGATAACATTGTACTATAGGTGGTTGGCTTATGGGTCTTAACTAATGTACCCATATTTACCTGAGTAAGTATTGTGGTTGTTTCGATAGAGTCACATTAAATAGTTTTGTAGAGTGTCACATCCTTACATGACACCAGATGCAGAAGAAAATCCCTTGAACCTAGATCATCATAAGATCCTAGAAGAGGACTGGGCAAGGGCGGACCATGTCACGGATATGTTGTTGATATGCTAATGGACTGTGACTATTGGGAGAGAGGTCATAGCTAGGGGTGTGTTTCAAGAAGATGCTCCTGAGAGGGTCACTCTATAGACCATCTTAATAGAGGTACGACATGTGCGGCAGTACAGGAAGCAAAGGATGAACATTGGCATGATATATACGCAATAGTTGTCTTTTACTTTCTATTTTGATAATAACATTTTAATATTTTGTATTATGGTTTGTTGTATTTTAGGAACATTGTTGTATGGTTTACCAACATTTTATTTGGAAATTTGATCTTATTATTGAACGACAAATGTCTATGGTTTAACGTGGGATCAGTTTATAAATAACTAATAAGGTGAGATTTATTCAAAAATGTAAAATTTCTTCTAACTTATTGGCTATGTGAAAAAAAATGTCTTGGGTGAATCCGAGAATTAAAATTCGAACCTTTTTTGGGTAACACAAATACACATACAACACACCCCAATGTGAGGAAACACAAAATATGCATTAGTTTTGTTGGTGCTCTCACCTCCCTGGACTCCCAAACATATCCCTTAATTTGTCCATAATACTCTCATAGCTAAAAGACAAATACAATTTTCACTATTAACGATATCATTTTTTGGAGTTTTTCATAAAGCTTAAATTTCTACAAAAGATTTTGAAGTTTGTACAAGATGTTTATAAGTAAGTGTTGTTTTTCATTAAATTTACACATTTATATAGAATATTTTGATAAGATACCAGATATTTAGTGAAAAACATGTTTTTCTTACCAAATTTTTGACATCTTCGGTACCAAAATTATGTATTTATACTGGAAATTTAGAAGTGTCTATTAAAATCCAAAATTTTGCTTGCATTTATTTCGGTAATTTAGAAATATTTGGTATCCCTGCATGTGTTTTTACCGACAATTTCACAATTGTCGGTAATAATGGATATATGCATACCAAATATTTCTAAAATGCCACTAAAAACATATGTAGACATACCAAATATTTAAAATTGTCAGTATATGCAAGGTGTGACCGAATATTTTCAAAATATTGTATTTCAAATATTTTTTGATCTTTTTTGTTTGTAGTCAAAAGAAGAGGAAGAGACAACAAGAATATTTCCAGATTGAGCGAGAGAGCAAAAACAGCAGCTGCGAGCTTTGATGGAGGCATCGAAGATGATAGAGAGCAACCACATACTAGGGTGGGTAAAGAAGTATCGATGACCCCATATTCTCTTGTGTAAAGGAGGTAGAGATGGACAGTTCCCCCTTAGGCTCATATGAAGGTTCATGTTCTAATTGATACGGAGGTGCCAACTCAAGCTGATACTGGGTCGTGTGTTCAAGATGACACATATGGAGGGTTCCCTGGATGATCTAGTTACCTTAGCTTGATCATTGGGTATGTCGATCATGTTGCGTTTAGATTATCGTAGAGAGGTATAAATATTTTATTTTAAGTTGTTATTATTTATTATTGGTTAATTGAATATAACTAATTGCTCATGCTTTACTTATTACAGGACCACGTTCCATTGAAGGTTCCCATTCATGGGTCAAAGTTAAAGAAATTATTTGAAGTGCAGATGCCATATGAGGTCAGAGAAATTATCACTGATGTCTTTCTGATGTAGTCAATGGCCTGTTTGCTCACCATGCTTGATGTTCCATTATTGTCCGCTTTTGTTGAGCAATATCATAAGGAGAAATTCTTTTTTCATATTCCATTTGGTTTGATGACGATTACCCTAGATGATGTCTTCAACCTCTTCCATCTCCCTTTTTTAGGTAATTACTATGTCACTACTTTGTTGGTGAGCTAGCAGATTGCTTGTATGACTGCTGAGACATTACTGGGGGTTGATCTTGGATGAGTCCAGAGCTAACATGAGTGTTCACTTTCGTTTCTGTTGGCTTCATGATATGTATCATTCATTGGCCCAACATTTAATGTGTGAGGCGGTCATGAGGGTATCATGTTGCATCTTGTAGTATGTATTATTGTTAGATGCCCAATTGTGCTTATTGGAGCTATCAAATATGGACATCTTTCACTTCTTTTTATGCCGAAAACGTATTTATTAAGCCTTGCTTTTGTTAATGTGCATCATTGTGTCAAATGCTTTTGGTCCTTTTGATTTGTGTGTTATTGTGCAGGATTTAAGTGTGGAAGAGCATTATTTGAAGGCACAAGAAAGATGGCAAAGGAATCAAGCAAAGAGCAAAACAAAAGTTGGTTCGCTCAAGCGAGCACTTGGCGAGTGAGTAGCGAGTGTTCGCTACAGCCTCGCCTAGCGAGCACGTAGCGAACAGCTCCAGACTTGGGCAGAATGGTTTTCAACATCAATCTTGGTCAGCGAGCAAGTGGCGAAGAGGCTCGCTAGGCGAGCCCCCAGCGAGCACCTAGCGAAGCAAAACAGAATGTCCCAGGCACCCTTCGCTGGCTCATTCGCTGCAGCGAGCACCTAGCGAAGCAAAATAGAATGAAACTTGCAGACCTCGCTGGCAGGTTCGCTAGGCGAGGCTGTAGCGAGCGTTCGCCAGCAGCTCGCCTAGTGAGTGAGTAGCGAGCGTGCCCAGAACTGTCACTTACTATAAGTAGCTTGGGCCACTTTTTGGAGAATATCTTCTTTTTTCACTTTTACATTGTTTTGCTGTAAGAAAGGGTTTTGTGACCTAAAAACCTATTTTGGCTTATTTTTCTTCATCTCTTAACATAATCAAACAACAACAAGGTAGATCATCATCAAAGTTGGATCATTCGACTTGGATGTTCATCAACCGACTTTAAAACTTCTTTTGCAAGCTACCATGAGAATGGGTAGCTAAGTTCATCTTGTTGTCAAAGATAGATGTAGGTAATCATTGAACTTTGTATTTGTATGGATGATTTTCATTTGTAAACTATTGAATGATTAATGTATGGTGAAAACTTTGTTTTATTCATAATCTTTTGTGTTGGTTAATGATTGAGAAATATTTACCAACTCTTGACCTAGGTTTTCACCCATCTCTTTTCTTGAGCTAGAAATAGTCTTGGATGATTTTGTTCACTTAAAATGTTGAACTTTAAAGTTGTCATTTTGATAGATTGTGTGAGAGATCAACAATGGATTAAAATGATAAACTTCACAATATGAGTTAGAGATAATCATATTGAGAGGATATTGTGAATGCATTGATCATTTGAAAGAGTTTATTAAATGTTGACCGGAAGTATACATGCAAAGTGATTACCGAAACCTAACTTTGACAATCTTTATTCAAACCGTTAAAACCTAACTTTTATCGCATTTATTCCTTTCATGCAAAACACTTTTTACCTTAAACACAAACCCTTGGATACCATTAAACTATAAATTTAACAACTGTTGAACGGCGGCAAAATCTTATATTCCCTGTGGAGACGATGATACAAACCCGACACTTAACCACTGTTCTAACAAAATGGCGCTGTTGCCGTGGAATATAAATTGATATTGCCAGCATCGCAATAGTTGCCGAATTTTTAGTTTTGAAATTTTTACTTGTGCTTGTAATTTGTTTGGTTAGTGTGCATCCCTTGTTTATGCAAGGACAGATTCCTGAGGACCAAATTCTTTTTGATCCTGAGATCGAAAGAACCGCAAGGAGACTGAACAGTAGAGCAAGATGCAGGAGGCAACAAGCCAGGCAAATACAAAATCAAGGAGAAAGTTCTTCGACTACCACATCACCACCACATTTCACACCAATCATGGCAGAACCACCACCCCCTCCACCAGTTTCTACTCCATGCACAAACAGTCCCAGACATACAGCTCAGTTTGCACGTAATCTCCAAAATGGAAGACAAGCGGAGATGAAAACGGGAATCCTAGCTCTTGTCTATCAAAATCCTTTCACGGGATTAGACCATGAGGATCCGTTTACTCATCTTACAAAATTTTATGAGATTGCGGGCGCAACTGGAGCTACCGAAGCTGGGTGTGCTTGAGTTAGGAACAAATGATGTTATACTTGCGCAAAACAAGCTCATCTCACAACAAGTGAAACTTTTAACTCAACAAATCAAGGAGCTAAAAGAACCGTCAAAAGCTAAACAAATAGCTTGTTGCGAGCTTTGTAAAGGCGAACATGATACTGGATTTTGTCCGCCTCCCGGATTCGAAGAAGTGAACTACATGGCTAACCAGAGAGATTACCAACAAAGGCAACCACAACAACAACCATACCATCATCCTCAACAACAGCAACAACAAAACTATCAAGGATACCAACCTAGAGGTAACTACCACAATAACCAAGGTTATGGGGGAGGAAACTCTAACCGTCAAAATCCGTATGTACCTCAACAACCGCCGGTTGCAACTTCTAAGCTAGAAGATACATTGACGCAATTCATGCAAATGTCTATGGTAAACCAAAAAAAGTAATGATGCGGCTATAAAAAATCTTGAGACTCAAGTTGGTCAACTCGCTAAGCAATTAGCAGAACAACAAGCCGGACCATCTTTCTCAGCAAATACGCAAACAAATCCGAAGGAGCATTGTAAGGCTATAAGGACGAGAAGTGGGAGGGAGTTGATTGACGAGAGTGAAAAAAAAGAGGTAGAGAAAAAAATTGATGATAAACTTGATGGTGAAGTTGGTGAATGGAATGAGGAGGAAGTACAAAATAAAGAAAAACATGGTGAAGTTGAAAAAGACATAGTGGTTGGAGTTGAAAATAAAAAAAAATGGTGAAGTTGAAAATAATGAAAATGATAAAGAAAAGTGGATGAAGTAAAAAAGAAAAGAGAAAGGAACCCAAGAGCATCTAGAAGCAAGGAGATGGTGAGCACCACTCCGGTTCAAAATTTGCCTTACCCGCACGCTCCATCTAGGAGAGAAAATGAACGGCATTACGCACGGTTCATGGACATTTTTAAACAATTACAAATCAATGTTCCGTTCGCCGAAGCTTTGGAACAAATGCCGAAGTATGCCAAATTCATGAAGGACATACTTACAAAGAAGCGGAGGTACACGGAACCGGAAACAATAGTACTCGACGCAAGTTGTAGCGCTATCATCCAACGTACTCTACCAAGAAAGGAAGTTGATCCGGGGAGAGTTACATTGCCGGTTACCATTGGCGACGTTTATGTTGGAAAAGGATTGATTGATTTGGGGTCGAGCATAAATCTTATCCCGTTGTCTATCGTGAAAAAGCTTGGCAACATTGAGATCAAGTCCATCCGAATGACGTTACAATTAGCCGATAAATCTACTACTTATCCTCATGGAGTAGCTCAAGATGTATTGGTTAAAGTGGACAAGTTTTTCTTCCCGGTGGATTTTATTGTGATTGATATGGAGGAAGATGATGATGCGCCTTTGATTCTTGGAAGACCTTTCATGAAAACCGCTCGAATGATGATTGATGTGGATGACGGTTTGATGAAGGTAAGAGTTCAAAACGAAGAGGTCACTTTTGACCTTTTTGAAGCAATGAAGCATTCAAAGGACAAGCATGATAGTTTCCGAGTTGACGTAATTGAGGAAGCTTCCTTTGAAGTTGCAAAGCATGTTAACGACATCACCCCCATGGAGCTAGCCCTTAATGACTCCTTTGAAGTTTTCACTCTTGAAGAAGAGGAAGCTCTAGATGAATGCTTGAGAGAGCTTGATAGTCTTAAGGATTTGCAACCGTGGGAAGTAGAGGAAGAAGTCTTAAAAAAAAGGTCAATGAAGAAAAGCCAAGCATTGAATTAAAAGATTTACCCAACAATTTGAAATATGCATTTTTGGATGAAGCCGGGGAGAAGCTGGTTATCATTAGCAACCTCTTGTCAAAAAAATGAAGAATCTCTTTTAATTGATGTGTTGAAGAAAAATCAAGAAGCAATGGGATGGACCATTTCCGATCTAAAAGGAATTAGTCCTTCTTATTGTATGCACAAGATCTTAATGGAGGAGGATTTCAAGCCGGTAGCTCAACCGCAACGCCGTTTGAATCCAACAATGAAAGAGGTTGTGAGAAAAGAAGTTGTAAAACTTTTGGATGCGGGAATGATCTACCCTATCTCGGATAGCCCTTGGGTAAGTCCGGTGCATGTGGTTCCTAAGAAGGGGGGCATTACCGTTATTCGTAATGAGAACAATGAGTTGATTCCTACTAAGGTAGCAACGGGGTGGAGGATGTGCATAGACTATAGGCGGTTAAATACCGCAACTCGGAAGGACCATTTCCCACTTCCGTTCATGGATCAAATGCTTGAAAGACTCTCGGGACAAGAATTTTATTGTTTTCTTGATGGCTATTCCGGGTACAACCAAATTGCGGTTGACCCGGCAGATCACGAAAAGATGGCTTTTACATGTCCATTTGGAATCTTCGCTTACCGCAAAATGCCCTTTGGGTTATGTAATGCGCCGTCAACTTTCCAAAGGTGTATGCAAGCCATTTTTGTTGACCTTATAGATAAAACAATGGAGGTTTTTATGGATGACTTTTCGGTGTTTGGGGGATCTTTTGTTTTATGTTTGGAAAATTTGACGACGGTACTTGAAAGGTGTGTGAAAACAAACTTGGTGTTGAATTGGGAGAAATGCCACTTTATGGTGACGGAGGGGATTGTTCTCGGCCACAAGGTCTCGTCAAAAGGACTCGAAGTGGATCGTGCTAAAGTTGAGGTGATAGAGAAGTTGCCTCCTCCGGCGAACTTAAAGGGAATCAGAAGTTTTCTTGGGCATGCCGGTTTCTACCGGCGATTCATCAAAGACTTCTCAAAGGTGGCTAGACCTTTGAGTAATTTTCTTGCCAAAGATCAGGTATTTCTCCTAACTGATGATTGTTTAAAAGCTTTTGAGACATTGAAAGAGAAGTTAGTCACCGCTTCTATCATAGTCGCTCCAAATTGGAATTTGAATTTTGAGCTAATGTGTGATGCGAGTGACTATGCAATTGGAGCGGTGCTTGGCCAACGAAAAGAAAAAAAATTTCATACCATACACTATGCGAGCAAAGTCCTTAATGAGGCACAAGTTAATTATGCCACTACTGAAAAAGAATTGCTCGCAATAGTGTATGCACTTGAGAAATTTCGTTCATATCTCATTGGCTCAAAAGTTATTGTCTACACCGACCATGCGGCGATTAAATATTTGCTAACCAAGCCGGATTCTAAGCAAAGGCTTATCCGGTGGATCCTTTTGTTGCAAGAATTCGATGTTGAGATTAAAGACAAAAAAGGATCCGAAAATGTGGTAGCAGATCATTTATCTCGCCTTGTCAATGATGAGGTGACCGCCTTAGAAAAAGACATCTGAGAAGAGTTTCCTGATGAAAAGCTTTTTAAAGTGCAAGTGAGGCCTTGGTTTGCGGATTTTGCAAACCACAAGGCGAGCGGTTTTGTGCCGCACGACCTAACTCCTAATCAAAAGAGGAAATTCATCTCGGATGCCAAATACTATGTGTGGGATGATCCTTATTTATTTAAGCTGGGCGGTGATAATTTATTGAGAAGATGTGTTACGGGCGATGAGGCCCAAAGTATTTTATGGCACTGTCACAACTCGCCTTATGGTGGTCATTTCAATGGGGCTAGAACAGCGAATAAAGTCCTTCAATCGGGATTTTATTGTCCTTCTATTTTTAAAGACGCAAATGCACATGCGCAAAATTGTGACAGTTGTCAAAGGAGTGGTGGAATAGGAAAGAGAGACGAAATGCCTCTTCAAAATATTCAAGAGGTAGAATTATTTGATTGTGGGGGCATTGACTTTGTCGGACCATTTCCACCGTCTTTTGAAAATGAGTATTTGTTGGTAGCGGTTGACTATGTGTCGAAGTGGGTTGAGGCGATTGCCTCACCAAGAGCGGATGCTAAAACGGTAATAAGCTTTTTAAAAAGAAATATTTTTTCCCATTTTGGAACCCCTCGAGTGTTGATTAGTGACGGAGGTTCACACTTTTGCAATGCGCCGCTTGAAAAAGTTTTGCAACATTATGGTGTAACGCATAAAGTGACCACTCCGTACCACCCACAGGCGAATGGTCAAGCCGAGGTCTCGAATAGAGAGATCAAAAGGATTTTGGAAAAAACTGTATCTAGCTCGAGGAAGGATTGGTCTCAAAAGTTAGACGAAGCTTTATGGGCATATCGCACGGCCTATAAAGCTCCGATTGGGCTAACTCCATTCCAATTGGTTTTTGGTAAAACTTGTCATTTACCGGTTGAGATGGAGCACAAGGCCTTGTGGGCGTTAAAATTTTTAAACTTTGATCAAGAGTTAGCCGGTGACAAGAGAAAAGTGCAACTTCTTGAGTTGGAAGAAATGCGCAATGCCGCATACCACTCAAGTTGGTTGTACAAGGAAACAGTGAAGGAGTACCACGACAAAAAGCTCCGCAAGAAAGAATTTGCGCCGGGGCAGCTTGTGCTTTTGTTTAACTCCAGGTTGAGGTTATTCCCTGGAAAATTAAAATCCAAGTGGTCCGGTCCGTTCCGCGTCAAAGAAGTGAAATCTTTCGGAGCTGTGGTAATTGAGGACATGGATGGGAAAGACAACTGGACTGTGAATGGTCAGCGCCTAAAGATTTACCTCGGCGGGCATGTGCACCGAGGAAGCTGTGCGATTCTCCTTGATGTTCCAGCTTGAACATCATGGACCGTCGAGCTTATCCGACGTTAAACAAGCGCTGGTTGAGAGGCACCTCAACATTGTAAGTTTTTTTTTATGTTTTCTAATATGTTATGTGGGGACTGATATTGATTTATGCTTGAATTGGGAGCTGCCTGCTGTGCTGTATTTTTCCAAATTCTGTCATGCTCGCTAGCTTCTCGCTAGGCGAGCACGCAGTGAGCGTTCGCTAGCTTCTTGCTAGGCGAACCTCGCGAACCAGGCAATTCTGGTTTAAGTGGTGGGCCACTTATTGGGCCCAAAAGTTTGTTAGTTTGTTTTTATTTTGTTTCCCCGTCCCTTACTCACTCTCACTCTCATTTGCACTCACTTTTACTCTCACATATTCTATTCTTTGCTCTACTCTTGTTCCTAATCACTTGAAAACCTAATTGTGCTTCAGATTATCTACACTACTGCACCAGGTTTGACTTGTTCCTCATCTCTTTGCTTTCTCTGTTTTTATTTTTTTGAATTGAGGGATTTAGGTTGTATTGTGCATGTTAGGATTTGAGAGATTTTGAGTTGCATGTGGATTTAGAACAAACCTTAGCATAGTAAACGTATGGTATCTGGTGTTTAGATTGTTGCAATTTCCGTTAGTGGTTTCTGATACCAGCAGTCGCTGTTCTGCAAATTTCGCAGCCTTCGCTAGCAGTTCGCT
Organism: Lathyrus sativus; assembly: GCA_963859935.3. Lineage (NCBI taxonomy): Eukaryota > Viridiplantae > Streptophyta > Magnoliopsida > Fabales > Fabaceae > Lathyrus > Lathyrus sativus. Next base: position 518,146,448 of record OZ012736.1, read on the forward strand.
AGGCGAGCTTGCAGCGAGCATTCGCTGGCATCTCGCTAAGCGAAGCCGTAGCGAACGTAGCAGACTCTGTTTTGTTTATTCTATGCTGCTTGCTAACGTTTTACTATGCTGTTGTTTCTCTGATGTTATGAATGCAGATGGCCTCAGGTAATTTCGGAAAAAAGCGAAAGGTAGGATCCACCTCTAGGACGGTTCCTATCCAGTTCGACAAGGACAAATTTGTGGGGGCAAAGCAAGCTGCCCGTTACCAGGCGCTGCAAAAGCGAAAGATTTTGCCGGAGAGAAGGTTCGTGATTGACTCTGAGGGAGAATACCGCAACTTTGCAGGGTTAGTTGATACAAAAAAATGGGGCATGTTGACGTCCCCTGTGGAGAGCTACAGTTTGAAGGTGGTGCGTGAGTTTTATGCGAACGTGCTGCCTGACGATGATGAACCGTTCACCTGGTCTTCAAGGGTGTTCGGCCTTCAGATAGCTTTTAACAGGAACGCCATCAACCGTATTCTTGGAGAACCCCTCCACTTGGGTCCTAATGAACTGGATGCGTATTCAAGGACTCTGAGGTTGCATCCGAAGATTGATGAGATGTCATCTGCTCTCTTACTTCAAGGCAGAACTGTTGAAAGGAATCACTCAGGTGAAGCTATGAGGTTTAAAAGGGAAGACATGACACCTATGGCTCAGTTGATTTTGATGTTGGTTCTGTCCAACATTAAGCTGAAGTCGCACACGTCCACCGTGCCGATCCCAGTGGCATGGCTTGTTCACGCTATTTTAACTAATGTGCAAATTGATGTGGCTGGTCTTATTGCAGGTGAATTGAAGTCTGTCATTGAAAGTGGGCTTAAGTCGGGGGCGCGGGCTAATTGCCCCCTGGCTTTTCCCTGCCTCATTATGGCATTATATACACAAACCAGGCTGAAGCTTCCCTCCAGAAGTTTGGTCAAGATACCAGCTGCAATTGATGATAGCTACGTGAATAAGTATTGTAGGCCAAGAGTTGATAGGAGTGGTTCATCTGCTGATGGTGCCAGGATTACTGATGGTTCTGTTGGTTCATCTCGAGGGTTTGATCCCTTCCAGCGAGCAGTATGCAACTACAATTGGGATTGGATGGACGCGACTCAGCGTGCAATGGTGGACTTACATGATTCGATGCAGGTCTTGCAGATGCATAACCGTGATCCTGCTTCAGAGCAGTCTATTATGACGCGTGAGCAATTCATGCAGCACGCGAGTTGGCCTGGGGACAGGCCTGTTTTCTCTGAGGGGGCAGGTGCGGATGCTACAGATGATGATGATGAAGAGGTTGAGTGTGAAGAAGATTTTGATGAGGAGGGCACTTCGGAGTATGAGTCTGAGGACGGAGATGAGTGATGTGATTTGTTTCTGTTTTCAGTTTTAGTGTGTTTTGATTTGTACTTATACTATTGGGGTGCTTTGTCCCCCACACACATTGTTATTTCTTTAATTTCTTTAATTTCAGTACTTTTGATTTTCAATTATTTTGGTTCAATAATTTTTTGTGATTGATTTTTGTCCAAACCTTCTAGATTGGTTGCTCTCTTGAAAGAAGTATCCAATGAAGGTGCATCCGAGCTTGGATGGCGATGATAAAATTAAATAAGTGATGAAAGCTAAGGTACACTGTTACCTTTGGTTAGAACTGTATAATGCTTGCGGAACTTTCACTTCCTTTTGTGATAAAATATTTTCCGATTGCAACTTAATTGATTGAATGATTCACTTAGCACTTTTAAACCACCAATTATGAGGAAACCTCTATTATGTACTTAAATGCTGGATTCTGATAAATTATGTTGATTCATTTTATTCATGCGTTGTCTTTTATTATTATGAATTGTGGAAGTAGTTGAAATGATCAAGGCACTTGTTTCTCTCGAGCATAACCATTTCCAAAGATGAAGATACCCGTGAGCAGAGAGAGTATTTGTAACCCAATTTTGAGCCTAAAACAGTTGAATCCTTGCTTGGAATAAAGCGAGTGTCAAAAATCTTTTTCTTGAAACCTTGGAAATTTGGATTAATTGTTCTTCTGATGCAAAAAGAAAAGAAAAGGGCATTCATTTAGGGGAAAAGAAAAGACAAGTTGGGGAGAACAAATTTGTAAAGAGTAATTGGTCACAACTCTTGTTAAACTAGCAAGCATATATCTAAAAAAAAAAAAAAGAGAAACACTCATTTTTGTGAATATGGTGTAGAAAAACAAGAAAACAAATGCTTGCTTGGTAGAAAAAATTTGAAAAACAAAAGGGAGTTGTGAAGGGTTCAAATAAGGAATTGGTGGAACAAAGTTGAAGAGGTGTAAATAATTGTATAGTGAATGTCTCTTTTGCATCAGAAACTTCGTTCAATGGCCTTAGATATGTCCCTTGTTTGTTAACCCGACCAAGCTATAACTGGAAAAGACCTTAGTGATCTTCGTGCTTCCACAGTTTCATGTAGAATTGTTAGACATTGTATGAATAGAGTTGATTTTGACATTGTTTATTGGAGAGTGAAAATTCCCCCGCGCTTTCATGTGCGACATTTTCTTCAATCCTTTTTCGAAGAGGAGAGTTAGGGTGATTCGTTCATGATATCATTGTTGTGATTTGATGAATGTTTAGTATTGCTTAAAAGTTTTAGTTCTGGAGCATTGTTTTATTTTTAACCGTTGGAAACATGTGTCTGGTCAAGTCACTTGCAATTTGAGCCATATGATCCGATCTCGGAAAAACCTGACTCTTTAAGCAAATCTTCTTGGTTACTCGAGAGACATACTTTGCTTGAGGGCAAGCATGATTCTAGTTGGGGAGAGTTGTTAGATGCCCAATTGTGCTTATTGGAGCTATCAAATATGGACATCTTTCACTTCTTTTTATGCCGAAAACGTATTTATTAAGCCTTGCTTTTGTTAATGTGCATCATTGTGTCAAATGCTTTTGGTCCTTTTGATTTGTGTGTTATTGTGCAGGATTTAAGTGTGGAAGAGCATTATTTGAAGGCACAAGAAAGATGGCAAAGGAATCAAGCAAAGAGCAAAACAAAAGTTGGTTCGCTCAAGCGAGCACTTGGCGAGTGAGTAGCGAGTGTTCGCTACAGCCTCGCCTAGCGAGCACGTAGCGAACAACTCCAGACTTGGGCAGAATGGTTTTCAACATCAATCTTGGTCAGCGAGCAAGTGGCGAAGAGGCTCGCTAGGCGAGCCCCCAGCGAGCACCTAGCGAAGCAAAACAGAATGTCCCAGGCACCCTTCGCTGGCTCATTCGCTGCAGCGAGCACCTAGCGAAGCAAAATAGAATGAAACTTGCAGACCTCGCTGGCAGGTTCGCTAGGCGAGGCTGTAGCGAGCGTTCGCCAGCAGCTCGCCTAGCGAGTGAGTAGCGAGCGTGCCCAGAACTGTCACTTACTATAAGTAGCTTGGGCCACTTTTTGGAGAATATCTTCTTTTTTCACTTTTACATTGTTTTGCTGTAAGAAAGGGTTTTGTGACCTAAAAACCTATTTTGGCTTATTTTTCTTCATCTCTTAACATAATCAAACAACAAGAAGGTGGATCATCATCAAAGTTGGATCATTCGACTTGGATGTTCATCAACCGACTTTAAAACTTCTTTTGTAAGCTACCATGAGAATGGGTAGCTAAGTTCATCTTGTTGTCAAAGATAGATGTAGGTAATCATTGAACTTTGTATTTGTATGGATGATTTTCATTTGTAAACTATTGAATGATTAATGTATGGTGAAAACTTTGTTTTATTCATAATCTTTTGTGTTGGTTAATGATTGAGAAATATTTACCAACTCTTGACCTAGGTTTTCACCCATCTCTTTTCTTGAGCTAGAAATAGTCTTGGATGATTTTGTTCACTTAAAATGTTGAACTTTAAAGTTGTCATTTTGATAGATTGTGTGAGAGATCAACAATGGATTAAAATGATAAACTTCACAATATGAGTTAGAGATAATCATATTGAGAGGATATTGTGAATGCATTGATCATTTGAAAGAGTTTATTAAATGTTGACCGGAAGTATACATGCAAAGTGATTACCGAAACCTAACTTTGACAATCTTTATTCAAACCGTTAAAACCTAACTTTTATCGCATTTATTCCTTTCATGCAAAACACTTGTTACCTTAAACACAAACCCTTGGATACCATTAAACTATAAATTTAACAACTGTTGAACGGCGGCAAAATCTTATATTCCCTGTGGAGACGATAATACAAACCCGACACTTAACCACTGTTCTAACAATTATCTTAGAGGATAAGTTTAATGTATACATCGATGCCATATACATATCCTTAGTCGTTCACTTTGCGTATCTTGATTGGGTATGTAGTTGTGTTGCTTTGAGGATATTACATATTGCCCTTAGAGAATATATTATCTTTGAGATAAGACATATCATTGGTTATATGAGTGTATTTTAGGTATCAGTATTTATTATGTTTTATTTATTTAGTTCTTATTTATCAAAGACATCTCGTATATGTAATTTTTGTTTATTATATAGTGTTGGATATACAAGCATTTCTTGTTCATTTGTGACTGGCATGATCATGGTCCTATCACTGATGGCTGCTGACGGGCCACTAGATAGAGGTTTAGGAATTACCATTCAAGTGTTCTTTTAGATATCCCTATGGGTTTGGTAAACCTATATTGTGATGTATATGCTGGTTTATCTCAGATATCACACATTGTATGTGGTGGACATGCATAGGTTTCATTACTTTGTTCATTATTTTATTATCGCTGATATTATTTTGGGTTTGCAATGAATTATTTGTATATTACTAACACTTTATCTTAACATTGCATTAGGTGAAAATTAGAATTGTATTATTGCAGGATAAACATAACTTAACTTGAACATTTCTTAACATACATTAACAAGAAAATAACATGAAGAAAACTTAAACATTACTAGATGATTTAGTATATTTCAACATTTTGATAATATCGTCAACAAATCTCATAATTGTCGCATCCACATCGACTGAACCCTTTTGTTTCGTATCGGTGATATGTGATCTGCATAACTCTTAAATCTTCATTGATTTTCAACTCAAAGTTGCAAACTTAACCTTTCCTTTGTTATCAATCGATGGTGAACGATACTCGATCTTAACCACCCTTCTATTGTCTGGGTAGCGCAAGAGATTATCCAGATTGGATTTCAGAACATTAAGATGGGTGTCCTCTGTGAGCCTAAAATTAATAGGAGGACTTACACCGTTGAAGTACGCAAATGTGAGCTACCAAAATTGAGACATTATGAGATGTTTTTGTTAACAACATTATGAGACATACTTGTATAAGTTTTAAATCATTATGGATCACACAAAATTGTGATGTAATCACAACCCTATATAAAGTGTCGGCACAATTATAGACGTTCAAAAATAACACTACCAAATTTTTAAAGGTATAGAAAAATACCCAATATACTAGATTTTTTGAAACATCGGGTAAATCTTTTGATACAAACAAAATATAGTATTTCGCCTAATTTAATAAAACATATACCAAATTTTTTTATCATCCGTCAGATCTTTTACGGCTGAAAGAAAATTTTGTAAAAAGTGATTAATAAAAAAATGAAAAAATTATTTTTGATATTATTAAATTATGTAGGAGTGTCAAGTCCAATCGAGGGAGTGCTAGGTAAATTTCTCCTTATATTTGAATTTTATTTTGTTTCTTTTGGACCTTCCTTAACACATATTCACTCACTATTGCTTTGTGGGCTCATAATTGTTTGTGGACTCATAATTGTGTGATTGATCTCTTTTTCATGGGCCCATAAGACTGTGATAAAGAGTTTTCTTTAAAAGGTAGTAGCACCACTCGTGTTGTATTAAAAGTTATTTTGATAAATACTATTCTTTATTTAACAAAATCACTACTTTATATGTCATATTGATCACTAAAGATATATTAATTAATATTTTATCTTATTATGCCACTATTGTGAATGTCTAGTTTTAAATTTTTGTAACTAATTAGTAAAAACTATTTTAGTAAAGTACTTCAAAACATCATTTGTCTAGTAATAGTTGACTTATTTATAAAAAAATATTAATACAAACGCATCACACTTTATATTTACAATTTAATGTTTATCATTGTTTGATTTAATACAAATGCATCACACTTTAAGTAATATATCTTATCAATGAACCAAATCAATTTTAAAATAATTTGAGATTTAATTTATCAATTAATTAGTTGAATTTGCTTTATGAACCTAATAAATTTAATTTAAATTTGAAATTTAATTTGTAAAATAGATGAATTGAGCTTGATTTATGAATAAGTTCTATATATATATATATATATATATATATATATATATATATATATATATATATATATATATATATATATATATATATATATATATATATATATATATATATATATATATATATATATATTTATTTATTTATTTATACAATCTTATTTTTGTATAAAACAAATTTGATTTGACAGTAATAATAAATATGTTGATATGATGTTAAACACAATGTAAATATTCGGCTATATGTTTAGTTATAATGTAATTTTAAATAAAACAAACAATTTGTGAAACCTAAAATTAATTGATATAAGTTTTATGAATACATCGACTTATGCCTAAGTGAATATCCTACTATTTCAAATGAAATATTATATATTGATTTAACTTTGTCTGTTGAATAAACCTTAAATGTTATTTTAAGAGAGTTTTAATTTTAGATGTCAATTATGAAAGGCCTAAAGGTTAATGGTGTATTAATAAGAATTGAATTGCATTTTAATTCCTAGAATAGTAGAGTCTTTGGTCTATATAAAGACTTGGTTGTATTCTCATTTGTAAGAAGCAAGAGTGAAATAAAAATAGTCCTTTTGTCATAAAGAAAGAAGAAAGGTGCTTCTGGTTTTATTTTCAATATATACCCTTACGAGTATATAGTATAAGTAGCTGCAAATTTCCTATTGTCAAATTGGCATCAGAGCTTATGGCAAACATGATGAATCAAATGCCGTTGCTGCGGCTAACGAAGTCAAATTACGAAAACTGGAGTATCCAAATGAAAGCTCTTCTTGGATCTCTAGACGCGTGAGAGGTGACCAAAGATGGATTTGAAGAACCAACAGACACTGTGGGATATTCGGCAGCTCAAAACAAGGTGTTGAAAGAAACGCGATCAAAGGATAAGACGACATTGTACATGCTGTTCCGAGCAGTTGACGAATCAGGCTTTGAAAAAATGGTCGGTTCGACTACGTCGAAAGAAGCATGGGACACGTTAGAAAAAGTGTTCAAAGGAGCAGATTGAGTGAAGCAAGTTCGACTCCAAACCCTTCGTGGAGAATTGGAGAGGATGCAGATGAAGGAGTCAGAAAAAGTATCTGACTACATCACGCGTGTACAAACAGTGGTGAACCAACTCACCAGAAATGGCGAAACGGTGACTAATGCCCGAGTTGTCGAAAAGATTATGAGATCTTTAACAGACAAATTTGAGAATATTGTGTGTGCAATAGAAGAGTTGAAGGACCTTTCAACGCTCTCATTCGAAGAGCTCACTGGTTCTCTCGAAGCACACGAACAACGTAAGATGAAAAAGAAGGATGAAGCAGTCGAGGAAGCACACAAAACTAAGGAGTCAATCAAAGATGAAAAGGTAATCTACTCTCAAAATTTTAGAGGTAGAGGACGTGGTCGTGGAGGTCGTGATAGTGGTCGAAGTGGTCGAGGCAGCAACTTCGAGAGAGGACAGTCAAGCCAGCAAAACTGACGTGGCAGAGGACGTAGACAAAGAGGTGGTTGGTCGAACCACTCCAACATCGAATGTTACAAATGTAAAAAGTACGGTCATTATACGAATGATTGCAACTCCTATAAATGCTATAACTATGGTAAAGTGGGACATCTTGCAAAAGATTGTCGAGTCGAAAAGTTGGTAGAAGAAACAACCAATTTAGCTTTGGAAGCCGAAGTAAATGAAGGTTTTCTGTTGATGACTTAAAAGGAAGTAGACGAGAAAAATGACAATATGTGGTATCTCGACTCTGGGGCAAGTAATCATATGTGTTCTTTATGGGAAACACTGCATTTACCTGGCTTTCCAAGAAGCAAACGATAGTAACGCTTTCGACATGTGAAGCTGAATATGTGGCAGCATCTTGGAGTGTTTGTCATGCAATATGGCTTAGAAGATTGTTGAGCAAAATGGAGCTAAAACAAATAGATGCAAAAGTAATACAAGTGGACAACAAATCAGCAATTGAGTTAGCAAAGAATCCAGTGAATCATGAAAGAAGCAAACACATCGATGTTCGTTTTCATTTTATTCGAGAACATGTGAAGGAAGGAAGTGTCGAATTGAAGCATGTAGCAAGCAAGGATCAAGCAGCAGACATTTTCACAAAACCATTATCGAAAGAAGTTTTCGACAGAGGGAAGAAATTAATAGGCATGACAGATGGTAGAAACATTTAAGTTTACAGGAAAGATTTGTTGAATAAACCTTAAATGTTATTTTAAGGGAGTTTTAATTTTAGATGTTAGTTATGAAAGGCCAAGAGATGTCAGTTATGAAAAGCCTAAAGGTTAATGGTGTATTACTAAGAATTGAATTGCATTTTAATTTCTAGAATAGTAGAGTCTTGAGTCTATATAAAGATTTGGTTGTATTCTCATTTGTAAGAAGTAAGAGTGAAATAAAAATAGTCCTTCTGTCATAAAGAAAGAAGAAAGGTGCTTCTGGTTTTATTTTCAATATACACCCCTACGGATATATAGTATAAGTAGCTGCAAATTTCTTGTTGTCATTGTCCAAAAAAAATGTTTATACCATTTAAAAAATGATTAAAATATCTATAACTCTTTTTTTTTATAGGAAATCTAAATTTAACATCTAACCTACTTAAATAAATATTACAAGCTTAAAATATGATATTGCATTATTTGGTCATGTTATCTACTTTTGATGATAATATTTTGGACTATAAATATTATTGAGATGAAACTTGTTTTATATAAAAGTTAAAAATATTATCTATAATTCTTATGAATACAATAAAGATAAAGAAAATGTTTATTGTCATATTATTATTTAAAGTTGACTATTCACTTAAAGTTCAACCTTTACGAACCTAACATTTAACAAAATCCCCTTAATTTTACTATTCAAAACTCATATTAAAAAAAATATAATTCCTTACAATTTTTTCTAGTCCTTTTAGATAGATTCACAAATAAATATAAAAAACATCCAAGAGTTTTGAGATGTTTTCTTTTTAATTTCATTGAATCTACTTTAAATTATATGGTCTCACTACTATAAAGTATATCTTTTATAATAAATTATTACTTCGCCTAAATTATCTCAACTTCGACAATTTTGACTTTTTGTTTATTTTCAAGTCACTTTTAACACGGTTGAAATTTCAACCATGGTGAAAAATGGTGCTTTTTTTTTATAATTAAAAACAAATTACATTTTCAAGTTATATAATGTTCCACGCTCATTTGCTTTTACCCTAGACGAATTTAGACGAACTTCATCTTCTACATCTAAACTTTATCTTTCATTTATGAAACTCTATTTCTCCACTAAAACAAACTCAAAAACATCATTTCTTTCATAAAAGAATCTAGAAAACATCAATTCTTTCATTAACAAGTTTTAGAACTCCATCGTCTCTTCTCCAACTTGAACGAGGCAAGGAAAACATGGATTCAAGTTAGTGATGTTAGTTGTTATTGTTGTGTTAGAAAAAATGTTAAATATTGTTGTTTTTGTAGTTGAAGGTCCATACTTCAATTAGGGGGAGCTTCTATATTCGATTATTTTGTTGCTTGTCTTATCGCTTTCATATTTGATTTTATTTCGATTTGTTAAGCCTCATTCATGATTGCACTTCTTGAAATCACGTTTGAAAAGATTCGTTTTAGCATGCATAAAACTTTGGTTATATTTGATCTAGATCATGATGTCCTTTGATCAATAGCATATGTTAGTGGAATGAAACTATTTTGTGTTTTTGGTTCAAGTTTGATTCAACATAAAATCTCAAAATGCTTTTGAAAATTTGAAAATTTGAGATTTTACAAGATTGATTCGAATCATTCATATTTACACTAAATTTTTTATCTTGTTCAAATTGGACAGAAGTGAAACTCAATCATTTGATTCGAATTAAATTTTGCATTTGATCTGAATCATTTTCCACGTGACAGATCATGTTTGATTTGATTCAAATCAATATTTATACATGCTTTGAGGCAGTTTCTTTTTCAAAAAATTATTTTCAGTTATGTGGCATTTGATTTGAATCACCTTTGCGTGATCCAAATCAACTGGAAGATTTTCAAAAATCTGTTATTTGTTTTATTCCACAACACTTGCTCATTTGATTCAAATCATAGATTTCTCTTGATTCAAATCTAACTGATTTTTTAACCATTTTGTATGGTTAATCTCAAGACATATAAAAGCTTTTTGTCATCAATTCTTATCACGACATCTATCATTCTGATCATAATTCTTAGTGAGACTGAGTAAAAAATCAATTTCCTCTGTTTTGAGTGTTTAAAGTCTTCGAACAAAATTCTTGCATATTCACTTCAATTGAGTCCAAATCTTGATAGTGAGAGTTCTTTAATTTCTTGAAGGAGACGCGTACTTGAAACTAATCGTTCTTGAAAATCTTGTTGAGTTTTTCAGGTTGTTAGCAAGATTGAGGGATTTTCAATGGTGGTGACAAATTCCATTGAAAAGAAGTAAGTTCTTTTCTCCAAAATTGCCTTAGTAGTGACTATGTGGAAGGCTACAGATAAGGTGGAGTTCTTCTCAGATCTTTGGATAATTTTACCACTCAAGAAATCTATAGGATCAATGGGTTGATAGCTACACATGAAGACTTGGAGCAGAATTGGTGTTATTGGAAGATAAAAAAAATGTATTCGAGTAAAGATTATGTGGAAGAGTTTTGCAAGTGTGTTATATACAAGTCAAGATTCAAAATAGGAGATTTATTTTCTCAGTTGTATTATGGGTTGGTGATCGTATGAACTCTTGGAAATATTTGTCAAATAATAAAAACTATGCAAGTTCCAATGGGAAACCATTGAAGAGTGCACGTAGGCAAAGCAATGACGAACGTCGAAGCACTATAAATGTCAGTGTCATATATCCATCTTATTCTTGCATTTAAATTCATAGTGATTGCAAGCTTAAGTTTTTTAATTTCTTTGTATTATATCGTTTGTTCATTTATAGTGATTTATTGTGTAAGCGTTAGGTTTTATTGGAATTGGATAACTGGTTAAGCTAGTCTTATGATTAATAATCTGAAGCGAGATGAATTTAGAACTCCATCAATTGAATCATTGTGTAAACACTTATTGTGCATTACACAACTTCTCGTGCATTAAACACTTCTCATTGTGTAAACACTTCTCGTACATTACACAAGTGAATCATTGTGTAAATCGTGGTGATATATATTTTTTGTAGTAGTGTGCTTAGTTAAATTTTAAATTTTCCGGTCTATTTTTTATCTATTGATGTTGAGTGTGTTCCAGTTTTGCTCACAAACTTTGATTGTGTCAAGTTTGAGCTGAAAACGTTTTTTGTCACAATTTCGAGTCAAGTTTAAAGGTAAATCAATTCTTATTAAGTTGAACTAAACCAAATTCAACTCAACTTAATTCATTTCTAGCCCTACTTATACTCAACATTTATTATAATTGTGAATATATATAAATACATGATAATAATAATTTAGCAAATATATCATTCTATTTATTTTATTTATAGTGTTTTGGAATTGAAAGGTTTAATCACACCAAAAAAATATAATGTGTGCGGACAAAGAACTATGACAAGCAAAATAAATGGCCTTCAACAAAAATAACTTTATATGTAATAAGACAACAATTTAACATGGCCGAAAAAGATAACATAAAGACAAGAAACATAATAAATTTTTTACCCAATTCGATTAAACAATCTACTATGGGAGAGATAATAGTTCTTTGATTCATTATATTTCCAAAAGTTGTTACAAAAAATTACAAATGAGTTACAAGAAAAAAGTCACCCAAGTTATTAAGAACAAATGTTATTTTCTACCCAAGTGTTTATGAATCTCTCCAACTCTCAATATATGAATAACACAAGACCAATGTGTCTATAAATGTTTCTCAATCCCCTTAGATACCTTACAAGATTTCCATAAACTCTTGGCTTTCTATGTTTTTCCTTAATAGGATTACTACCTATTCCATTTGTCTTCAGCGATAAAGTTCTAAAGGTTTTGAAAACAAGAATTCAAGAGATATATATTTATAACGGGTGAAACCCAAGAGATCCATAACAAGTCTAAAACACAACTCATTAACAAACAAATCCACTAACTAAAATGAAGAAGCCAAAAACACATAAAAATCGAGAAAACTGGACATGATGATCGAAAATTCGAACTGCCGCAAACATACTCTAATTGTCTCCGCCCCCTGGCGAGATTCCCACAAAATTTCCACCACTCGGCCGACCCTGAGACCCAACCTCCATACCTATGCTAAATTGCCTACATGTAGTTTTGACGCCTTCTAACAACCTTCTAGCTACTTTTACTATTTTTTTGTTCATGCAATTTTGAAATATATTTTCTTTCTTTTTTTTGGAAATAAGAAATTATATATAACCAAACAAAAAGTTGGTACAATGCAACCCCTAGGGTCTAGCTATCACACTAACAGTCTAACAAAACCAAAGCTATTATCATCACAAGTTGAGGTAAGCAACATGCTTACGCAACATTGGTATAATCCACATTTTATGCACTATAATTTCAATAATTTTTTTCACTATATTTGTATCTATCACTATGTTTTTACACCTTTTCCTTCCTGATATTCCAACATTCATAAATGGTTTCTGCAAAAGCAACCTTTATGAATTTCACTCTCCAATTCTTCATTTTACTTATGTTCACCATCCAGTCTATCTCTTGCTTCCAACCTGCAGGCGTCTGATCAACACCAAGCCACACAAGGACGTCTTTCCAAATGATATTCATAACCCTACAATCAAAAAATAAATGTTACAGAGTTTCATCTTCATCATAGTGTTCACATTTAGCATTCTTCAGCATTTCATGCTTCACTAATTTATGCTTTGTTGACAATCGATCCTGGCAAGCAAGTCAAATGGTAAACAAATCTCTTGGTCTAGCTTTGTTATCATATAAAATCTTCCTCCACAAAAATTTTGGTGTCTACTCCATAAGGCTATGATAACACTTTTTCATGCTAAACTCCTTTTCCTTGAAAACATCTTGTAAATCCATTTTGATTGCACCATCTCCCTTTGCTTTAGGATTTCCTTCAAAATCCAAGAGCAATTAGATTTTATTGGTATAATCATTATATATTCCTCTTTCACATAGTAATCATTATATATCACCTTTATGACAAATATTCCATAACAACTTTATGAGGCATGCTTGGTTGCACAATTGTAAGTCAGTCACATTTAAACCGTTTTGCTTTTGGGGGTACACACCTTTTTCCATGCCGCCAAAGCTTTCCTACTATTATTATTTGTACCTGTCCATAAAAAACCTCAACATAAGGCTTGCACCCTCCTAGATACACCCTCGGGTAAAGGGATGCAATGCAACCAATATCTAGTTGTCCCAAACAAAACATTGTTGATGAGTTGACATCTGTCAGAGTAACTTAGCATCCATGCACTCAAATTAGTAATTTGTGCCCCTATCTTGTCCACCAGGATGAGGCATTGATTATTAGACAACTTTTTACTTGATAAAAGGACACCTAAATATCTGAAAGATAACAAACCTACATCAAAATCAGTCAAAGCTTTTATTTGTTTCACAGTGTCAACATCTAGCCCACTGATCAATGGTTTTTATACGTTATTTTACCATTAGTTTTAGTTGATCATTTTTATTGTTTAGTCATATTTCATTTGTTTTATTGCATTTTACGCGTCGTTTTGGTATTTCCATTATTTCTAGGTTCAGGTAAGCAATTGAGAAGAATCAGATGCAAAAACTGAGAAAAACAGCAAGAATTTGGAAGAGTTTTGAAGTGGACCAGGAACCTGACACGGCCGCTCGTGTCACCTGACACGGACCGTGTCAGGAAGTGCTCAGAAAGGCAAAAATTGGTGGAAACCAGGGAGCTAACACGGCCACCCGTGTCAACACATCTGGGACATGGATAATTCTCGTGCAAATGTAACAGGGAGCCAACATAGTCGCCCGTGTCAGCTGACACGGCCCGTGTTGGCTAAAATGCTTCATCTTCTATTTTTCTTGGATTTTGAGCATTTGTGATCCATGAGGGTATTTTGGGTATTTTCCTATTGTTGGGTTGGACTTGGGACTATTTAAGACGAGTTTTGAGAAGGAAAAAGGGGCCTTTGGACAGAAAAAGAATTGTACGATCAAGATTGTAGCGATCAAGGATTGGGGAAACTGAAGGTTTTCATGAGCGGAAGCAATTGGAGATCAAGACAACTCTATTATCTTGTAATGTTCAATCTAATTGTTAAATTTATTTTAAATATTATGAGTAGATAAACCTCCCAATGCAAGGGTGGTGTCCCTGAATTGACTCTGTAATAACCTTGTTTTCTTTGAATTAGTGATTTCACTGATTTCTCATGATCGTTGTTAACGTATAATATTCTTAAGGCTTTTCTTATCTGACAAATAAGGATTCGATTTACGGTTAATCTAAGGTTTGGAAAAACGACTGTTAACGCTTTTATACGATAATACTAGAGTAGATATTGCCTAGGAATGGGGATACCCTATAGTAACCGTAATGTTTTAGATAAAATAAATTGCTTGGTATTGTTCCTATACTGCCAAGGAATTGGGCATAGGGAGAATACCAAAGGGTTTTCTGCTAAGGAATTAGAGTCAACTAATCTTTAAAACCGGTAACAATTGAATTGAGCAGTGATTTCTGAAACTAAGAATTAAGGTTGTTACAAGGCTTTTCATACACTCTGCCCATAGCATGCTCCTCATATCTGTCCAAAACCCTTATTTTACTATTTTTGCCTTCAGCCTTTTACTTTTACAAATTAAACAAACCAAAACCCCTATAAACTTTTGTTCAATTGTATTGTTATAGAACCGGTATTCATACGCAGTCCGCTAGATCGATATTCGGGGAATTTCCCTTTATTACTACATCGGTCAAAATATCCAGGGACGGCCAAAATATCAGTTTAATTGTAATTCAATTGAATTTTTGTTGCTCTGCGACCAAAATTTTATTTTCAGTTTTTTATTTTTATTTTTTGTTACTACTAATGTGTGTCTAACATTTTCATGCGAGGAGATCCCTCAGCTAATTTTTCTTTGGACGCAGAAATTGAAAGGACTCTACACGAAAGACGTAGGCAAGCTAGACTATTAGCTTCAGAAGGCGAAAGAGTTTCTATTCATTCAGATTCAGGTTCAGAATCAGATAGAGACATTGTAGCTATGGCAGGACTTCCACCAGCAGAGAGACTTCTTGGAGATTACGGTGAGGCTAATGCACCAGGTGGTAGGTTAACAATTGTAAACCAACCAATGAATGTCCCAAATTTCCAGTTGCATCCGAGCACGATCACTCAACTTGAGAGGAGACCTTTCACCAGAAAGGTTAATGAAGATGCCAATAAACATCTACAAATATTTCTGAGTAAAATCGGCGCCGGCTGAAGAGAAGAGTCGCCACCGTGCGTTATTTATCCCAACAGAGGGAAAGGAAACGCTCGAGGTAAACCTACCGCAAAACGGGGAAAGGAATGGTCATCGCAACCAAATCCTGGATTCGGGAGTCGGTTACGCAAGGGGAAGGTATTAGCACCCCTCACGTCCGTCGTACTCGACGGGATCCACGCTTGTTTTCGGGTATGGATTGCTATTCTATCTAAACTAAGGGTTAGGGGTTAAAAGAAAAGAAAATGACTCGGCAAAGTATCGCACTTTATGCCTACGTATTCCCGTCTGGAACGAGAAATCAGAGTCAACGTAGTTCGCCTACCTACGGGAAAGGAGGGGAAGGTTGCTCGCTAGGATATCGCATCCTATGCCTACGTACTTTCATACAGCATGAAAGATCAGAGCAAACGTAGTTCGGGCCACGTACGACACAAGCTTGTCTTGATTGATTTTATTCCTTCTGAAAAAGGTTTTCATGATTAACAGTCCAAGCGGACAAAAATGACGTTTTGAGGAGTTCACATTCTTTTACGGAAGAAGTGTCTTTTATTGTGTTTGAAATATTATAGTGTTTTTCTGTTTGTTTTGAGAAAGAAGAGACAGAACTCTAACCTACGGTTGCGAAGGGAATCAAACTAACCTAATGTTATCATGCATGGTGTTAAGACCTAATGTCTATCATGTTCCTCTCTTGCGCAGAGAGAAACAGAGATCCTAAGGGAATAGATGGAAACAGAAACAGCAGATACATACAGTAAAGCAGTAAAATGCATGGATGCAACAATACAAGCGAGGCAAGGGAGTCCCACTCAACCTCGAACCTAAAAAACAATAGGCAAAAGTGAACAGGATTCACTTTCAACCCAACAAGGTAAACAGCAAACAATACAGTCCAGAAAACCAATCAATACATCAGAAATGAATAACAACTAAAATAAACAGCCACAGCAGCTCTGCATCTACATCTGTCTTCAAGTCATCTCCAATCAGCTACAAGCTTCAGCAATCATCAATATCCATCTCCACAGCCTTCAAGCAAGGTCTTTGATTATCAATCTTCAGTCTACAATGGCTTTTCTTCAAGTCTCAAACCTCCGGGATGAGGGATCAGTCACAAGAGTGAATTGGGTGTTAAGCAATTAGTTGACTACCAAGGGTGGAAAACAAACTGCTACTAACACATAAGATATTTTCTCTCAAGAGTTTTATCCCTTAGACAGTAGCACCAAGCCTTCCAAAGGAAGGGGGTGAGTGTCTTAGAGAGACTCTGCATCACGGAGAAGAATGGAGGCAGTCAAGACCTTCCATGTTTGAGAATCAAGTTGCTTACTCTAGGGCTCTGCCTAACTCCTAGATCCTACCAACTTCAACAGCTGCCAGCACAGAATCTCCTCATCAACTCTGGACTTCAATCTCTGGATCTCCAATGGCCTTCATCATCACAAGTCTTCAGCTCTCCCAATCCCCAAGCAATCCCAATACCCACACAGACAAAAGATAACCCTAAAGAGGGCACACCACACAATTAATCAAATATAAGCAGTATTCTAATAGCAGTAGGGGAATCCTAATGATTTCTAAGGGATCTAATAACTACCCATAATCCCTATAGTCCCATACCCCAAACTTTCAATCTCTAAATCCTAAGGGAAGTGATTCAATTCTCCTATGTTGTCACCTAAACCCTAATTTTTTGTTCATGTTATTCACACCTAAACAAATCTCCTAAAATTAATTTCTAAAATTGTGAATTAAATCCTATATACAAGATACATGTCTAACCTAGTCAACCTAAAAAGAAGGGATTAAGAATACTAAAGCATCTATTAGAACAAAAATCATCAAATTTAAGCATCAAACTAAACTTAACAAAATGCTATTTACAAGAAAAATGCATGAAAAATATTAAAACAAAATAAAATGTCAATTTTATTTTTTCATATTTTTCTAGACAGAATTATTGACCTAGGAAAAAAAGAACCAATCAAAACTAAGTTATTTCCAATTTTATATGATTTTTTAAAGGTATTAAAAATATTAAAGGAATTAAAATCTCAAAATAGAAATAAAAGGGAAGGGGGTGTTATCAGCAAGTTCGCTCAGTTGAAATATCCATTGGGCCATGAAACCAGGGGTGTGAATATCAATAACATTAAGCCCAGCGCGTTCAGAAAATGAAATGAAAAATACCAGAAAAAAATGATTAAGTCCTCGGTGCAAATAGCAGCAATATCACGTGTAAACCATTGGGCTTATCAAGAAGGGGGTGGGGATAGGAAAATGAGATCCAGGCCCAGACGCGCGTTTAAGTGAAACGCTGCGTTTTACTTCGGTCAGCTCCCTCCATTTTTCAATTCAAATGTCAACCATTGGATTCGATTAAAAGGTCAAATAAATGAACTAATCGGACGGTCATCCTTCATCGTCCCCAAACCAAAACCCTAACCTCAGAATTTCACTCCCCATGCAGCCATGTTCAGGTCCCTCATGCTCCTTCAATACGCCATGAAATCAAAACTTATAAAGACCAAACTCACTCCATTTCTTCCCCTCTACACGACCATGCTCTTAATTTCACCTAATTCTCAACCCAAATTAAAACCCGATGATTGGAAATTCTGGACACCATTGATTGCACCTGATATGCACCTCAATATTTCTTGCTCAAACTACCCTAGAATGATCTACAGGTTATGGTGAGTATCCTGAGCTATCTCACTAGTATCATCATGCCCTAAATGGAGTGTTCTAGGTCATCAAAGAAAAACTGCCATGGATCAAACCTTCACTAATGGTCACAACAGCTTGTATGCATGTTCATCTTCCTAACCCTAACAATCCTACACCAATAATCTAACCTACTAACACCTAAACAGAGAGATAAAAGAAACTTCACCAACCTGCAATTCTTGATGAAACAGATGGGAAGGAGCTCGACTCAACCCTTGTAAGCTTTCACTAATGATCTCTGGGAGGTGCTAGGGTTTCTGTTTGCAAAAGAAATGGTGGAAGATGCTTGGATTCTTGCCTGCACTTCTGATATGGATTCTTGCAATGTGAAAGCTAGCTCTTCAATCCTCCATTGTTGGACCTCTGATCTTGCTTACAATCACTCACAAACTTCAATGGATGATGGATGAAGAAAATAAATGATCAGAAATGGAAGATTATGATGATTCTCTCAATTTCTTACAATGGAAGCAACCTCTTAATTCTCTCTATTCTCCCCTTCAATGCACCAACCTCTTGCATAAATGGTTTCATTTCCTTATATAGATGATGATTAACAGATTGAGAAGTTTCTAGATTGATCCTAAAGGATTCTAGAAAGTTGTGAAAATTTCATGAACTTCTCACTTGATGGTATTTTGAATTCTCATGATATCTCTCCTTTATCTCTTGACAGCCCCTTAACCATGAGTGAATATCTTCTTGCATGACAAATTGGAATGATAATAGAGCTTACATGCCTTTATTTTTGCTTTATGTTGAACTTCCCATGTGTATCTTATTATGCAAGTAACAAAATAACAAAGCAAGTCCAAAAATTAACCCTTACCTCAAAAACGTGGCTGAACCAATGTCTTTAAAATGATGTTTGGAATCAATTTGGTATATTGGATGACCCATATTGGATTTGTAGATCTCTCAAACCAATTTTTTATTTCAACTTTTTCAACTTATGTGCCTTTTTTAGGTCATTTTTCACCAACTTTGGTCAAGTCTCATTCCATGCATTTACAAACTTTTATGACTTCTTTTCTAGACTTAAAATGGCCTTTTGGGCAACTTTGATGTTGTGAAGTTTTTCATTTGAAGCTTCCTTGTATGAGTTTTAGTCATAGGCTAAGAATGACCTGTAATCCTCAGATGACCAAAATACCCTTTGCTTGCCAAGACCATAAGTAGAGTTCCAAAAATCATATGAAGGCATACTATACCATTCTATAAAGCTAAGACAATGAGGAACAATTCTTATGTTGACCAGAAATTCATTTGAAATCTCCTTGAGGGGTAAAAATAGCTTAGAAGTCAAGTCACTTTCACAGACAAAATCTCAGACACCTCAGATGACCTGTAACTTGCAAGGACCATAACTTGAGTTCTATAAATCTCCTTGATGTCTTCCACCACTCAAATTAAAGGTCCTGAGATCCTATACAAGTTTCATGTTGGCCAAGGATCCATTTGAAGCTTTCATTTTGACTTATCTTGCTTGGAAATTTGACCTAAACTAGGGGATTTTACACAGAAACCCTAATTTAGAAACTCCTCTTCTCCTTGATTTCTCTTGAATTCTTCTTGGCATATCACCATATCCTCTTCTACATGTAAAATGATGAACCCCACATCTCTCCAATAGACCTTAATGCCTTTTAATCAGTCAATTGACCTAGAGTTGACCTAGAGTTGACCCCAGATGAAACCCTAGTTGGCTGCCTTCAACTGCAATTCTTGTGATCACACCAAGGACTTGTCTCCTTCTCCAAATGACTTTCTAAGTCTCCCATGATGCCCAGATACTATCCATGCTCAGCCCACAGCTCACAATTTCTTTGTTGATCCTCAGATAGGAGATGGATGCACTTGCTTGATCCATTGACTTGATAGCTTTCAAATTCTTTATGATGACTTGAATGGGATTGAATTGGAATAATAACCTCTTGATAGGCTCATAGAGATGAGAATAATGATTGGTCCCCTGTTGGATGCCTTGCTATGCTTATGCTATGCAGATGGTTAGACTATGTACATGCCTCTATATGCAAATGTTAATGATATTGAAACATAAACCAAGTGAATAAGGTTGAGCAAATTTTAGGGTGCAACAGCTGCCCCTATTCAAGCGACTTGGACCCGATTGGGTGAAGAGCCCGGAGCCTTCAGACATTCGCGGTACGAGACGGTTGAATACTAAGAACCCAGAAATTTGCCAACCGTAGCCATGAACCACACCACTGCTTGGGGATTATTTTCATCAGCCTGAAAAGCTTCTCTCATTGCAAGAATAAAACTTTGCTTGTCCACGTTAGGACGCCTGTGTTGTCAACACAAGGAAATCTCAACCAACCTTGTCCACGTTAGGAAAAATCTCGACAACTTCACTGGGGATGGCTCGTCTGCCTCTCATCAGAAATAAATCGTCCACGTTAGGACTAAACTCTTCCCCGTTAGGAATAATATCTTTCCACGTTAGGGATACCTCTGCTTTCCATGTAAGGAATACAACTCCGTCCACGTAAGGACCCACTTTTCCACGTCAGGAACACAATCTCTTTTCCATGTAAGGAATCATTTTTCTTCCACGTAAGGAATACATCGCTCTTCCACGTAAGGAATCAATTTTCCTTTCCACGTAAGGAAACCAAAATCTCCCCAATTTGTCCACGTAAGGACTCCCTTCTTGATATGCCCACGTAAGGACTCAATCTTTCCACGTAAGGAAACCAGTTTTCTTCCATGTAAGGAGTAAGATTCTTGATCTGTCCACGTAAGGACTCCAATCTTTCCACGTAAGGAAACCGTGTCGCCTTGATTTGTCCCCGTCAGGACTCACCTCTTGATTCGCTGAGGGAATAAAACCTTGTCCACGTCAGGACTCATGCACCTTCGACCCACTGGGGGAAGTGAGACTTGTCCACGTCAGAACTCACATCTCAACCTGCTGAAGTAATAGAACCTGTCCACGTCAGGACTCGCGCGTCTTCAACTTGCTGGGGAAATAAAACTTTTCCACGTCAGGACTCATGCACCCTTCGCCAACAACACGAAGAAGGATAAATTTGTCCGCGTCAGGACTCCCGCGTCTTGTCAGCACAAAGAACTACAAACGCACATTTCACTATTACGAACAAAGCTATCTGCTGAAAATAAATGGTCCACGTCAGGACACCAATACAAAGAGTAACCAACTTTGTCCACGTCAGGACTCCACCTTCGATCAATACCAAGAAATCAAATCCCTCCACGTTAGGACTAACACATACCGTCAAACTGGAAGAAATGTCCACGTTAGGACTCCACATTCCAACAATTCTGAAAAATCGAACTCGTCCACGTTAGGACTAGCGCCTCCTGTCAACCCAGGGAGATAAAACCGTCCACGTTAGGACTCCTACTTTTCTAGCACGAAGAACTTGTCAATAACATTGTCCACGTTATGACTCATTCCTCCATTGGTCTCAATCCACAAACTTCTTAGCACTAACGTGACAGCGACTTTGAGGCGGACTCTACCGGGGATATTTGGAAACCAAACTAACGGACGCCTGTTCTGCTAACCGGCGGTGGCCTATGAAATTCTGATTCCTGAAACTCGTTGATGACAAATAACTCTGCTTGAGAAATGAGGAGAAATTTGCCTACTCACTCCGGCGGGGAAAACATGAGAAATTCACAAATAACTCTGCTCGGAGACAAAGAGAACTTCATCGTGAAAACTCTGTGGGGAATAAAGCCAAAGCTGACACTTCATTGAATGTCTCACGTCGAGACCTAGAATGCTTGATACTTCATTTGAGCAAGAGCTCTCTCTACCTGCAAGAGAGACAGTACCTGAAACAAACGGTTAGCCAACCTAGTTTATGTTTCAAAAATGCGTATGTTCGACAACGATGCAATGCTCCATTCGACATGGAAACGCTGCGCTTTTATTTGGTGGATGCAAATATGACACTATATGCCAATGCAAATGCAGACTTGAACTGCTGAGATACAGGAACTCGCTTCAGCAAAATAAATGTTGAAGATAATGCCAATTCCGCTGGGGATAGCCAGATGCTACAGAATTATTCCAGCAAAATAAATGCTGGAAGAGTGAAGTCAACTCAGCTGGGAAATTGGGAACTTGAACCAAACATCTTATTGAAGTAACACCCTGCTGGGAATACAACTCTGCTGGGGAATAGCAGATGTGCTCGGTATGATCGGACTTAAGCTGGAGAGTGAACGGATATCACACGGTATTCTGACAGAATAAATGCCAGTGCGCCACACCAACTCTGCCGGGGAGAGTCTTAATCTTCGAATTCCACTGGGGGGAATGAAAACATCGGTTGGAAAGAGAAATCCGCTGGGGGCGGGATGATTCTCTTAGGAAAATCAACTGACTCCGCTGGGGGAGAGGTAAACTGACTCTGCGGGGAAAGGTGAACCTGTCTGAATACAGCTCCCCAATATTAATCTTCTGAGACTAAACCAACTCGGTTTGAGATACACTGTCTGAATACAGCCTTATAATCTTGGAATCGCCAAACTCTGCTGAGGATGAATGACTTGGCTGGAGCAAGTCCTTTGGATAGGCTACGGCTAGCTGGGGAATTCGATCATTCTTCAGGAAGCACATGCATGACCTGCGTGGGGGTCGAGTCTTTCGTTACTGCAATCTTTTGATCGTCTTCCTCGTACAGATACGAACTCTGCAACAACACAAACAAGACAAGACAAGCCTATACAACCAAATCGATTCAGGTTAGTGACGTTATTTTCAGTTAATTCAAAGCTTTAGCAATTGTCGGCAAGGGCCAGTGATGTTATACACATGCTAGTTTCAGTAAACTTAGGCGTTTATTATGCACAAAACAGTAAAGAGACAGCATCAGGTACTGAATAACGTATTTTATTGATTGGGCCCCTGAATGGGCTGAGTTTTTGTACACGGGATGTAACTCCTGAAAAGAGGAAGCTACGCAAAGTAAATATACAAGTATGCACAAGAAGCATAAATATATTGACAAACTAAATTTGTACACATGTCGGCAACGGGATGCAGACGGACACCACGAACTGATCCTCCTATGACTCGCCCGACTCCAATGCTTCCCTGGTATCCATACTTCCGAAGAGATTGTATCTGATAATCGACTCCTCAGGCATATTCTCCCGCACCAATGCTCAATGCAGTATCAATTTCGGACCGCAGTCATTTGCTTTTCAAATCCCTAACTTTTGCGTGAACCGCCCTTTACGGGTTTTCAGTTCACCGGGATACCCCTTTTTGCCGAAGCCACCCAGTGTAGGTTTTCAACTTCGCGGGTGTACATTTTTTTCAATTTTATCCCTAACTTTTGCCCGAACCTTTCATTCTGTTTCTGGTTCGCCAGGATGCCCCTTTTTTGCCTGGACTCTCTTTTTCTGTCCAGTGGGTCAATTTTAAGCAAAGTATTTTTTAACTGCGTCCGAATTCACAGGCGACGCAAAGTCTTCACCATCTATGGTGGACAACAACAACGCTCCTCCTGAAAAGACTTTCCTGACAACGTATGGCCCTTCGTAGTTGGGGGTCCACTTGCCCCTGTGATCTGCCTGCGGCGGGAGAATCCTTTTCAGCACAAGGTCGCCCGTCTGAAAGCTTCGCGGATGTATCTTCTTATCATATGCTTTCTTCATTCGGCTCTGGTACAAACGACCGTATGCTAGAGAAGCTAGCCTCTTCTCGTCCTTCAAACTCAGTTGGTTCAACCTGTCTTTCACCCATTCTGCCTCGTCTAGCTGAACGTCTCGCAATACCCTCAGAGAAGGGATCTCAACTTCCAACGGTAATACTGCTTCCATTCCGTACACTAACGAGAACGGGGTTGCCCCGGTTGATGTGCGTACCGTCGTACGATAACCGTGCAAAGCAAAAGGTAGCATCTCGTGCCAATCCTTATAGGTCACCACCATTTTCTGAACGATCTTCTTGATATTCTTATTGGCCGCTTCGACAGCGCCATTCATCTTGGGTCGGTAAGGGAAGGAGTTGTGATGTTCGATCTTGAAGTTCTGACAGAGCTCCTTCATCATTTTGTTGTTCAGGTTTGATCCGTTGTCCGTGATTATCCGCTCGGGGATCCCATATCGGAAAATGATATCTCTCTTGATGAATCTGGCCACCACTTGCTTCGTTACATTTGCATAAGACGCTGCTTCCACCCACTTGGTGAAATAATCGATTGCTACTAGAATGAATCGGTGCCCATTAGAAGCTGTCGGCTCGATCTTTCCAATCATATCGATTCCCCACATCGAGAACGGCCATGGCGACGACATCACATTCAGAGGACTCGGAGGCACATGGATCTTATCAGCATAGATTTGGCACTTGTGGCACTTTCTCGCAAACTTGAAACAATCAGTTTCCATAGTCAGCCAAAAATAACCTGCCCGCAGCAGCTTTCTCGTCATAGCATGCCCACCAGCATGCGTACCAAAGGTACCTTCGTGTATTTCCTCCATGAGCAGCTTTGCCTCTCTTTCGTCTACACAACGCAACAGTACCAAGTCGTGGTTTCTTCTGTATAAGACACCATCCGGATTCAAATAGAAATTACCCGCTAACCTCCTGAGAGTCTTCTGATCTTGACTGGATGCCCCAGCCGGATACTCTTTGTTCTTCAGGAAATTAAGGATATCGAAATACCATGGTTTGTCATCGGATGCCTCGTCAATAGCAAATACGAAGGCAGGCCTATCAAGCCGAGAGATAATGATTTTGGGAGCCTCGTTCCAGAAGTTGACTTTGTACATGGAAGACAAAGTGGCGAGAGCGTCAGCCATTTGATTCTCTGCCCGCGGTACATGATGCAATTCAACTTTGTCGAAGAAAGGAAACAATCTCCTTGCATAATTCATGTAATGTATCAAATTGGGCTGACGTGTCTCCCATTCCCCTTTTATCTGATTCACCACCAGAGCTGAGTCTCCATATACGTCCAGATTCTTGATTCGCGAATCAATGGCTTCTTCAAGCCCCATTATACAAGCTTCGTATTCGGCCTCATTATTGGTAACGGCAAAGGTCAATCGGGCAGTAAACGGGATGTGCGACCCGTGTGGCGTAGTGATGATTGCCCCTATTCCGCTACCGTAAGCGTTCACAGCTCCATCAAATATCATCTTCCATTTGGAACCCAACTCTGGTCCTTCGTCTGGCAACGGCTCTTCACAATCTTTCATCTTTAGGTACATGATATCCTCGTCAGGAAAATCAAACCTCATCGATTGGTAATCTTCAATAGGCTGCTCTGCCAAGTACTCAGACAGTACACTCCCTTTTATAGCCTTCTGCGAGACATACTGGATGTCATATTCAGTCAAGACCATCTGCCAACGGGCAATTCTCCCTGACAACGCCTGCTTTTCGAATACATATTTGATAGGATCCATCTTCGAGATGAGCATGGTTGTATGATTCAGCATGTATTGCCTCAAACGCTTGGCGGCCCAGGCTAGCGCGCAACAAGTTTTCTCAAGCATTGAGTATCGAGATTCACAATCTGTAAATTTCTTACTCAAGTAATAAATTGCATGCTCTTTTCTCCCTGTCTCGTCGTGTTGACCGAGAACACAACCCATGCTTCCCTCAAGAACTGTCAAATACATGATCAAGGGTCTCCCTGCCACTGGGGGTATCAAAATAGGAGGCTCCTGCAAATACTGCTTTATTTTATCGAACGCCTTTTGACAATTTTCATTCCATGTTACAGCTTGATCTTTCTTCAATAACTTGAATAATGGTTCACACGTGGCTGTTAGATGAGATATGAACCGAGCGATGTAGTTCAACCTCCCTAAAAACCCGCGCACCTCTTTCTCTGTTTTAGGCGTCGGCATTTCTTGAATTGCTTTTATTTTAGCAGGATCGACCTCTATTCCTCTTTCGCTTACGATAAACCCCAGCAGCTTACCCGATCTCACCCCAAAGGTGCATTTGTTAGGGTTCAGTCTCAGCCTGAACTTCCTAAGCCTTTTAAATAACTTCAGCAGATTCACGAGATGCTCTTCCTCCGTCTGGGATTTGGCAATCATATCGTCAACATAAACTTCGATCTCTTTATGCATCATATCATGAAAAAGAGTCGTCATCGCACGCTGATACGTTGCCCCAACATTCTTCAAGCCAAAGGGCATCACTTTGTAGCAAAATGTTCCCCAAGGCGTTATGAAAGTAGTCTTCTCCATGTCCTCTGGCGCCATTTTAATCTGATTATAGCCTGAGAAGCCATCCATGAAGGAGAATACGGAGTATTGAGCAGTATTATCAACTAGCACGTCGATATGAGGAAGTGGAAAATCATCCTTTGGGCTTGCTTTATTCAAATCCCTATAATCCACGCACATTCGAACCTTGCCATCTTTCTTTGGCACTGGTACGATGTTAGCAACCCATGAGGGATATTTTGTCACAGCCAGGAAACCAGCATCCCACTGTTTTTGAACTTCCTCTTTGATCTTTACTGCCATGTCTGGTCTAGTTCTGCGAAGCTTTTGTTTGACCGGTGGGCATTCTTCTTTCAATGGCAGACGGTGCACAACCATATCTGTATCGAGCCCTGGCATATCTTCATACGACCAAGCGAATACATCACTATACCCTCGGAGCATTTCAACCAGTCTTCGCTTGATATCGCTCTGCAGCGCGGCTCCGATACGAATATTCTTCTCAACCCCTTCCGACCCCAAGTTGATAATTTCGATGACCTCTTCGTGAGGCAGAATGACTCTTTCCTCTTGCTTCACCAACCAAGACAGTTCTTCAGGAACGTCACTATCTTCGACAACCTCTTCTTCGGCCTGAAATACCGGGTGCTCAAAGTCGGGACGAGTCATAGGTGGTTCAAGGATGTCATCTGAAAATGTTATCCTGCAAAAGGAATGGTTAAATGCTTCAAAATGCGTATAAAGCGAGTAACCACGTTGCCATTTTATTGAAAAATACAAAACAAGAAAGACAGAGATCGAAATATTTGCACATGAAAAAAACGCCATTTATTTAATGATTGACACACAATGTTCATAACAGCACAGCCCTAAGCAAATCTTGATTCCCCGGGCAAGACATCAGATTGTTCAACAATTAATAAAACAAAGCATTACTGTTTAAGAGTCACAGAAACAAGCTCCTGAATAGACCAGTTGCACAGTTCCTGTCCTGGCGTGCTTGGCTGAATCCAGGCATCCATATCACAGTCGTTGTCTCCTTCGTCGGACTCCGAAGCAGCATTGATGGTTTCATGACATACTCCACTAGCAGAGATGGTTATTGGCCCTCTGAAACGGGGTGTCCCCACGGCAGGTGTTGACGACGACGGTTGGTATCCCAGCCCGAACCGGTCCATCTTTACAGGAATATCCAGCACTTTGCCCCAGCCCTTTGCTTCCCCTGCCTCCACCAGAGCTTGGGCTTCTTTATACGACGAGACGGCTATCTCCGATACTTTGCTCGGCCCGGGACCTTTGTCCTTGATACGCAACCCTTCAAATGCCTGGCAGGGTGTTTCGTGGATCTCTCCGTCGACCTCCACATATTTAAATGATGATAGATGGCTGACCAGGATGTCTTCTTCTCCGCATACGGTGACTACGCTGTCTCCGACCATATATTTCAACTTCTGATGCAGGGTAGACGTGACTGCCCCAGCCCCATGAATCCAGGGTCTTCCGAGCAGGCAGCTATATGCGGGTTGTATATCCATGATATAAAATTCAGTCGCAAACACCTCCGGCCCCACCTGTAGAGGCAATGTTATCGATCCAAAGACTGTTCTTCGCGTGCCATCAAAGGCTCTAACTACCAAGTCACTGGGCATGCACAAGATTCCTCTGACATCTAGCTTCATCATCGCTTTCTTGGGCAATACATTTAAGGATGATCCGGTGTCGACCAATACGTGCGACATTACTGATCCTCTACACTCAACAGATATGTGCAGCGCCATATTATGATCTCTCCCCTTTGGGGTCAAATCGAAGTCGGTAAAGCCCAAGTTGTGGCCTGCATTCACATGTGCCAACACTCCTTCCAGCTGATTCATGGAGACGTCTTGGGGTACAAAGGAAGTATCCAGGACTTTCAACAAAGCATTTATGTGAGCTTCAGAACACAATAGCAATGACAGGATAGATATCTTTGAAGGCGTCTGTTGCAGATGCTCCACAATCTTATAATCACTTTTTCGAATCAAGCGCATGAACTCTTCTACCTCTTTCGATGCCGATGCTTTTTCGCTTGCTTGCACGGGGACATTCTCAACCATCTTTCCTTTCCCCTTTGCCAGTCTTTCGGCCTCCACCTCAGGCGATATGAAGATCCTACCACTCCTTGTCATACCTCCTGAACCAACAACGTTGTCCACAGTCTCGGCTGTCTGCTTGTTAACATCAATCTTTATTCCGTCACAATACACTTCCAACCCATATGACCATGGGACTGCTTTTGTACTCTC
Organism: Lathyrus sativus; assembly: GCA_963859935.3. Classification (NCBI taxonomy): domain Eukaryota; kingdom Viridiplantae; phylum Streptophyta; class Magnoliopsida; order Fabales; family Fabaceae; genus Lathyrus; species Lathyrus sativus. Next base: position 518,175,420 of record OZ012736.1, read on the forward strand.
GTACGAGATTGGTTCGGCCTTAGTTATGGTGATCGGCGGTCGCTGAGCCGGTGCTGTTATAGTGATTGTCTTTCGAGGAATCGTTACAGTGGCCACATCACTCTGATTATTTGCTACTACCCCTGCGGGCTCTTCGATTGCTGCTCGGTCAAACTGCAATGTGCCGTCATCAATTAAAGCCTGAATGCCTTTCTTCAAATCATCACATCCCCCATCCAGGGTCCAGCATTCTAAGCAATACTCGTCACATCCTGGATAAACACCCCCTTGTAACAATCTACTTTTTATCTCGCTCAGCGGCGTCTTTAAATCCTCGACATTCATAATCAGATTCAACCCTTCCTCAGTCAGAATGGCGTTTGCCCCATGATTAGGCATGGGTTTCTGCACTATATTCGGACCTGCCGTTCCGAAATTGATAGCCTTATTGTCCAAAAGATCCTGCACAACGTGCTTAAAAGCATGGCAACCCTCTACATCGTGGCCCGGAGCCCCAGAGTGGAACTCGCAGTGCCTGCTTGCATCATAACCATACGGAGGAGTTCCCGTTATTGGTGCCAGAGTTCTCTTCTCTACCAGGTTCAAACCCAACAATGTCTGCAACAAATCTGCGTACGTTGAGGGAGGCTTCTCAAACACTCTTCTTGGTTTACCGCCCTGGAATCTTCGCTGAGCCTGCTGTGCCCCCTGCTGTGGCTGCTGCTGCTGTTGTTGTTGTTGCATTGGCTGCTGCTGAAATGGTTGTTGTTGTTGAAATGGTTGTTGCTGAGATGGGATAGTGACACTCGCCACCTGCTGCGGCTGATGATATTGGTTCCGACCTCTGCCTCGGCCTCGGCCTCGGCCCCCAAACACTGCGCTTGCCTCGCCCTGACGGCGCCCACCAAAAGCCTTCCTATTACTGCCAGACGCAGTTGACTCCTCAGCTTGGAATTTTCCCTGCTTAATGTTACGTTCAATCTTTTCTCCCATCAGAATTAAGTCTGAGAAACTGGCCAGAGATGTATGAAACAGCTTGTCATGAAACATGCCTGTGAATGTGCCGACGAACATGTCATTCATTTCCTTGTCTTCTAAAGGAGGACGAACCCTAGCAGCCACGTCGCGCCATCTTTGCGCGTACTCTTTAAAGCTCTCATCCTTCTTCTGAGATAGTCCTTGCAGTTGGACCCGGTTGGGCGCCAAGTCGCTGTTATACTTATAGTGAGCTACAAATGCCTCTGCCAGCTGCTTCTATGTCTTTATATTAGTTGGCTCCAACCCCATATACCATTCTAGGGAAGGGCCTGATAGACTATCTTGAAAGAAATGCATTAGCATTCTCTCATCAGTTGAGTATGCAGACATCTTTCGATAATAAGCCCGCACGTGCACTTTCGGACATGTGTCCCCTTTATACTTATCAAACGTAGGAGCTTTGAATTTGATTGGCACCCTCAAGCCAGGTACCAGGCCCATTGTTGACATATCTAAGCCCATAACACTTTGGTTCAGGACCCCCCTCATCTGCTCTTCTAGCATTCTGATCTTCTGGGAGTCATCCATCGGCCCTTCGAAACCTCCGCCGGAGAAAGCGTCCTCCTGCTGATCTTCTTGCCACGTACCATTCCCAGCTCCATACCCATCATATCCATTATTGCGGTCAGCTCTGATCTGATTCATCACTGGGCCTCGCCCTCGGTTGCCGTACCCCTGAGCAACTCCAGCAGGTCCGAAAGCCATTAACCCAGCGCCGTTTCCATTTCCGAAACCTCCGTAACCCTGATTGGCCACACCATAACCATCTTGCCCAAAGCCTTGAGCATTGAAACCATATTTCCCAGCGTTATCGAATCCCTGATCGTTGAACCCGAATCCAGCATTGCCGAAGTCGTTGCCTCCCATATTATCACCCAAGTTGATATCACCGAGCCCGACGTTATGGACAGCAGTCTCGTTCCCGACTCCGACGTTACCGTTCCCAGCAGCGGTAACGTTGTTGACATTAGCGGCAGGTATATTGACTACAGGTGGAGCCACTGGTGTGGGAGTGCCATCTCCATGAACAGTGTCGACTCGCACAGACTGATGATCCTCATTACCGTGACCAGCATTTCTGGCCAACAGAGGCTGCACCATGGCTTGCAGATTCTCCTGACCTTTTGCAATAGCTTCCATGGTCTGCATAAAGAGAGCTAGCTTCTCGCGCACATCTTGCATCTCGTTCTGCATTTGATCCATGATTCTTCGACAGTTGGTGTGAGTGGAATATCTGTGCGAGCGTTGATCTGCAATCCTGAAAATACCTGGTTCAAAACAGGAAATAAGATACCATCCAATGATTACCTGTAATGCAATATGAATATGAATGCAATGCAACGTGTGTGTCTGTGCATTAGGGAATAGCATTCCCCGATTCTAGTGTGAAGGTGCCAGTGCAGTGACAGTGCTAGCAATACAAAGATCGGAGTTGAATCACAGAAAGCCTCATATATTGCGGAGAAACCAATAAGCCAAGAATACAATGTCACTGAGTACAAAGAAAGGCATGACCTCAACCAACAATCCTGGTGATGGTCAGCGCTATGCAAATAAAGCATACAAGCTAATACATGAAAGGATCAAGCACTCCCATAAGTCTGGTACTCTTCTATTAACTTCTTGGTCTCTGGATGGCCTGGTCTGGTAAGCAGCCCTTCAACGAATTGGTTTCTCCGTTTGAGCACACGGCGCACGTCACCGGCAGTTTCCTCCCCTGCCCCTTTTCCGAAGCTATCCTCCAACTTCCGCTTCTGAGACACGGCTTCGTTCCTGCCTTTGATGGCCTTGTTCAGTGCATTCTGGAGACTATACCGGGTCATCACTTCTTCTTCGCACTCTTTGATGCTAGACTTCAACTGCTCTTCGAGATCGGAAATTTGCTGCTTCAACTTATCCTCCCTCTTCTTATTGTTGGTCAGTGTAGCATTCCAAGTCTTATTGCAAGAAGAGATCTCTCGGTGTGCTGCGTCGAGTGCCTTCTTTTTGGATTCCAGCATGTCATGGGAGCTTCTGAACTCTTGCCCCAGACGTTCGCGCTTCTTCCTCTCTTCGGTCAACTCAGACCCTAGTCTGTTTACTAGCTCGATCTGCTGTTGGAAAGCATGCACGGCCTTGTTTTTCTCACTGCGTACCTGAGCTAGCTCTTGCTCTAGCCCTTTGTTGATCTTCATCAAGGCTTCTTTTTCTTTCACCACTTGCTCATAGGCCTCCCTAGAAACAGTAGTTGTCTCTGCTACCGGAATGGGAACAAGGACTGGTGCATCTGGAAATGGCATCCGCAACTGACTTGCTCTCTCCTGGATCCAAACTCTGTAAGGTGCATAGGCCTGACAGTCATTCTTCCCTAACAGCGGCTTCCCTCTTCGGTTAATACACGTCCAGGCATGCTGCAGCTTGGCTAATAACTCCCCCTTCAAATCTCCGGTGAAGTACAGAGATTCCTGTACTTCCTCCTCTTTGGGTGGGTTCTTCAGCGCATATCCGAATTGGCGAATGAACAGAGAAGGGTTGTAATTGATACACCTTTTCCTTCCTATCAACGGAACATTAGGGTACCCAGAACAACTAAAGATAAGCTCAGATCCCAGCAGATCTCTATCAAACCATTCGACGTCTTCGGAAGATAACCTCATCGGGTGCTCCGGCCAGCCAACCGGGACTGTAGTCTCCATGACAGATCTTCTCTTAGGAAGGTGGATCTCAAACCACATACCCAGCAATGGTACACAGAAATGAACATTCTTCCCTCTTCCCTTCTCATTCTTGTAATGCAGTGAGTGGTAGAAATCTCCGAGCAAGGTAGGTACAGGATTACCAGCGGCAAACAAGTAGAAGGCGTCGAAGTCCACAAAATCCGGTACATTGGGAAATAATACTATGCCGTAAATGCACAGAGCCAACACAACATTGAAGGCAATCCAGCACCCGCTCTTAGCGTACTCCTGGGCTTTACCAATCAAGAACTGGAGCGAGAAGCCTGGAACTCCACCGGAAACAGTAGTCAATAGTTCAGAAGCATCCACATGCAAAGCTTTTGCCAAGTCCTCCGGCTTGGGCTTAGCGCCAGAATGAATGAATGGAACCTGGTTCTGCACGGGTAGCTCAGTAAACTCCACATACTCTTCAATGGTAGGCCCCAGAATAAAATCAGCAAACGTAAAACATCTCAATGCGGGATCATAGAATTGCATCAAGGCATACAGCCCATCTAGCTCCATCTCCGTGGGTTTGCGCACCAATCTCAATAGTCTTCCATAGCTCATTCTGAAGCTCCTACGAACATCCTCATCAGCCAGAGAGATCAACCCAAGCAGGGGAACAACATCAGGAGTAGGCAATTTGTAAGCAACTGTTCTCCTTAAGCTGGCCATGACCAATCACCCAGAAATCCGGACACTAGAACTAGGGAAATGCAAATGCACCTGCAGCATAGACACACGTTAGTGGGATGCAATGATGATGAGTATGCAAACAATGCAATGCAAGTGACATGCAACAGGGACCAAATGCCGTAGCTGAGTAGCCTGAACCATATCAAGAAGTCTCAGATAGACTCTCTAGAAGTCCTCAAACCCTGTCTCAGATAGACCTAAAACAAAGCTCCCACAATGGTCTCTGACAGACCTCAAACCATAACTCCAACTGGTCTCTGACAGACCTCAGAACTCTCTATAAATACTCAAGATCTCTGATCAAGAAATAACCGGTATCTGAAGGTCTAGTTACCTGCATAACCCCAAACCCTCTCACAGGTGGATGTCCTAGTAACCGACAAATGTATGGCATCCTATGCGGTCGTCGGCGTCACAGACTTTCAGGGTTGATGATACGATTCCCAGAAGGAGTGGCATCATCAAATCCTGAAGAGGCCTCACTTAGCCAACTTCCAAATGATCGGTCCCCAGAGTCGACAATTCAACTAACCAGCAACCCACGCCAACCAAAGGAAGGGGCAGGAGGCCAACCAGAGGAACCTCGTCTGAGTGTAGATTTCGCGGGACACCAAGGCAAGCAAAGCAAGCGGGCGCCCACTAATCTCTACTCTAAGTCTAAGGTGCACTCAAGCCCAGGTCCGGCTTCTCACTCAATATCAGAACACCCATCACAACCCCCAAATACAGCAATAACGACAATAATAATATGCTGAAAGTAAAGGTCAGAAATATAAATCCATACAAAATCCTCGACGGGAAAACAAGTGTTAGGATTGACTCTCTTAAGGGACGTTGGATCCCAAATGCATAAGAACTATCGCAGTCCTTAGCAGCCAGGGGACGTTGGATCCCCAGTAGAGTCGCCAGCTGTCGCTACTGCGAAAATCGGCATCGGCTGAACAGAAGAGTCGCCACCGTGCGTTATTTATCCCAACGGAGGGAAAGGAAACGCTCGAGGTAAACCTACCGCAAAACGGGGAAAGGAATGGTCATCGCAACCAAATCCTGGATTCGGGAGTCGGTTACGCAAGGGGAAGGTATTAGCACCCCTCACGTCCGTCGTACTCGACGGGATCCACGCTTGTTTTTGGGTATGGATTGCTATTCTATCTAAACTAAGGGTTAGGGGTTAAAAGAAAAGAAAATGACTCGGAAAAGTATCACACTTTATGCCTACGTATTCCCGTCTGGAACGAGAAATCAGAGTCAACGTAGTTCGCCTACCTACGGGAAAGGAGGGGAAGGTTGCTCGCTAGGATATCGCATCCTATGCCTACGTACTTTCATACAGCATGAAAGATCAGAGCAAACGTAGTTCGGGCCACGTACGACACAAGCTTGTCTTGATTGATTTTATTCCTTCTGAAAAAGGTTTTCATGATTAACAGTCCAAGCGGACAAAAATGACGTTTTGAGGAGTTCACATTCTTTTACGGAAGAAGTGTCTTTTATTGTGTTTGAAATATTATAGTGTTTTTCTGTTTGTTTTGAGAAAGAAGAGACAGAACTCTAACCTACGGTTGCAAAGGGAATCAAACTAACCTAATGTTATCATGCATGGGTTAAGACCTAATCTCTATCATGTTCCTCTCTTGCGCAGAGAGAAACAGAGATCCTAAGGGAATAGACGGAAACAGAAACAGCAGATACATACAGTAAAGCAGTAAAATGCATGGATGCAACAATACAAGCGAGGCAAGGGAGTCCCACTCAACCTCGAACCTAGAAAACAATAGGCAAAAGTGAACAGGATTCACTTTCAACCCAACAAGGTAAACAACAAACAATACAGTCCAGAAAACCAATCAATACATCAGAAATGAATAACAACTAAAATAAACAGCCACAACAGCTTTGCATCTACATCTGTCTTCAAGTCATCTCCAATCAGCTACAAGCTTCAGCAATCATCAATCTCCATCTCCACAGCCTTCAAGCAAGGTCTTTGATTATCAATCTTCAGTCTACAATGGCTTTTCTTCAAGTCTCAAACCTCCGGGATGAGGGATCAGTCACAAGAGTGAATTGGGTGTTAAGTAATTAGTTGACTACCAAGGGTGGCAAACAAACTGCTACTAACACATAAGATATTTTCTCTCAAGAGTTCTATCCCTTAGACAGTAGCACCAAGCCTTCCAAAGGAAGGGGGTGAGTGTCTTAGAGAGACTCTGCATCACGGAGAAGAATGGAGGCAGTCAAGACCTTCCATGTTTGAGAATCAAGTTGCTTACTCTAGGGCTCTGCCTAACTCCTAGATCCTACCAACTTCAACAGCTGCCATCACAGAATCTCCTCATCAACTTTGTACTTCAATCTCTGGATCTCCAATGGCATTCATCATCACAAGTCTTCAGCTCTCCCAATCCCCAAGCAATCCCAATACCCACACAGACAAAAGATAACCCTAAAGAGGGCACACCACACAATTAATCAAATATAAGCAGTATTCTAATAGCAGTAGGGGAATCCTAATGATTTCTAAGGGATCTAATAACTACCCATAATCCCTATAGTCCCATACCCCAAACTTTCAATCTCTAAATCCTAAGGGAAGTGATTCAATTCTCCTATGTTGTCACCTAAACCCTAATTTTTTGTTCATGTTATTCACACCTAAACAAATCTCCTAAAATTAATTTCTAAAATTGTGAATTAAATCCTATATACAAGATACATGTCTAACCTAGTCAACCTAAAAAGAAGGGATTAAGAATACTAAAGCATCTATTAGAATAAAAATCATCAAATTTAAGCATCAAACTAAACTTAACAAAATGCTATTTACAAGAAAAATGCATGAAAAATATTAAAACAAAATAAAATGTCAATTTTATTTTTTCATATTTTTCTAGACAGAATTATTGACCTAGGAAAAAAAGAACCAATCAAAACTAAGCTATTTCCAATTTTATATGATTTTTTAAAGGTATTAAAAATATTAAAGGAATTAAAATCTCAAAATAGAAATAAAAGGGAAGGGGGGTGTTATCAGCAAGTTCGCTCAGTTGAAATATCCATTGGGCCATGAAACCAGGGGTGTGAATATCAATAACATTAAGCCCAGCGCGTTCAGAAAATGAAATGAAAAATACCAGAAAAAAATGATTAAGTCCTCGGTGCAAATAGCAGCAATATCACGTGTAAACCATTGGGCTTATCAAGAAGGGGGTGGGGATAGGAAAATGAGATCCAGGCCCAGACGCGCGTTTAAGTGAAACGCTGCGTTTTACTTCGGTCAGCTCCCTCCATTTTTCAATTCAAATGTCAACCATTGGATTCGATTAAAAGGTCAAATAAATGAACTAATCGGACGGTCATCCTTCATCGTCCCCAAACCAAAACCCTAACCTCAGAATTTCACTCCCCATGCAGCCATGTTCAGGTCCCTCATGCTCCTTCAATACGCCATGAAATCAAAACTTATAAAGACCAAACTCACTCCATTTCTTCCCCTCTACACGACCATGCTCTTAATTTCACCTAATTCTCAACCCAAATTAAAACCCGATGATTGGAAATTCTGGACACCATTGATTGCACCTGATATGCACCTCAATATTTCTTGCTCAAACTACCCTAGAATGATCTACAGGTTATGGTGAGTATCCTGAGCTATCTCACTAGTATCATCATGCTCTAAATGGAGTGTTCTAGGTCATCAAAGAAAAACTGCCATGGATCAAACCTTCACTAATGGTCACAACAGCTTGTATGCATGTTCATCTTCCTAACCCTAACAATCCTACACCAATAATCTAACCCAATAACACCTAAACAGAGAGATAAAAGAAACTTCACCAACCTGCAATTCTTGATGAAACAGATGGGAAGGAGCTCGACTCAACCCTTGTAAGCTTTCACCAATGATCTCTGGGAGGTGCTAGGGTTTCTGTTTGCAAAAGAAATGGTGGAAGATGCTTGGATTCTTGCCTGCACTTCTGATATGGATTCTTGCAATGTGAAAGCTAGCTCTTCAATCCTCCATTGTTGGACCTCTGATCTTGCTTACAATCACTCACAAACTTCAATGGATGATGGATGAAGAAAAGAAATGATCAGAAATGGAAGATTATGATGATTCTCTCAATTTCTTACAATGGAAGCAACCTCTTAATTCTCTCTATTCTCCCCTTCAATGCACCAACCTCTTGCACAAATGGTTTCATTTCCTTATATAGATGATGATTAACAGATTGAGAAGTTTCTAGATTGATCCTAAAGGATTCTAGAAAGTTGTGAAAATTTCATGAACTTCTCACTTGATGGTATTTTGAATTCTCATGATATCTCTCCTTTATCTCTTGACAGCCCCTTAACCATGAGTGAATATCTCCTTGCATGACAAATTGGAATGATAAGAGAGCTTACATGCCTTTATTTTTGCTTTATGTTGAACTTCCCATGTGTATCTTATTATGCAAGTAACAAAATAACAAAGCAAGTCCAAAAATTAACCCTTACCTCAAAAAAGTGGCTGAACCAATGTCTTTAAAATGATGTTTGGAATCAATTTGGTATATTGGATGACCCATATTGGATTTGTAGATCTCTCAAACCAATTTTTTATTTCAACTTTTTCAACTTATGTGCCTTTTTTAGGTCATTTTTCACCAACTTTGGTCAAGTCTCATTCCATGCATTTACAAACTTTTATGACTTCTTTTATAGACTTAAAATGGCCTTTTGGGCAACTTTGATGTTGTGAAGTTTTTCATTTGAAGCTTCCTTGTATGAGTTTTAGTCATAGGCTAAGAATGACCTGTAATCCTCAGATGACCAAAATACCCTTTGCTTGCCAAGACCATAAGTAGAGTTCCACAAATCATATGAAAGAATAATATACCATTCTATAAAGATAAGACAATGAGGAACAATTATTATGTTGACCAGAAATTCATTTGAAATCTCCTTGAGGGGTAAAAATAGCTTGGAAGTCAAGTCACTTTCACAGACAAAATCTCAGACACCTCAGATGACCTGTAACTTGCAAGGACCATAACTTGAGTTCTATAAATCTCCTTGATGTCTTCCACCACTCAAATTAAAGGTCTTGAGATCCTCTACAAGTTTCATGTTGGCCAAGGATCCATTTGAAGCTTTCATTTTGACTTATCTTGCTTGGAAATTTGACCTAAACTAGGGGATTTTACACAGAAACCCTAATTTAGAAACTCCTCTTCTCCTTGATTTCTCTTGAATTCTTCTTGGAATATCACCATATCCTCTTCTACATGTCAAATGATGAACCCCACATCTCTCCAATAGACCTTAATGCCTTTTAATCAGTCAATTGACCTAGAGTTGACCCCAGATGAAACCCTAGTTGGCTGCCTTCAACTGCAATTCTTGTGATCACACCAAGGACTTGTATCCTTCTCCAAATGACTTTCTAAGTCTCCCATGATGCCCAGATACTATCCATGCTCATCCCACAGCTCACAATTTCTTTGTTGATCCTCAGATACCCTCAGATAGGAGATGGATGCACTTGCTGGATCCATTGACTTGATAGCTTTCAAATTCTTTATGATGACTTGAATGGGATTGAATTGGAATAATAACCTCTTGATAGGCTCATAGAGATGAGAATAATAATTGGTCCCCTGTTGGATGCCTTGATATGCTTATGCTATGCAGATGGTTAGACTATGTACATGCCTCTATATGCAAATGTTAATGATATTGAAACATAAACCAAGTGAATAAGGTTGAGCAAATTTTAGGGTGCAACACTATCCATCTTGCATGTGTTAAAAAACTCCATCATAGTCTCAGTCACATCATCTTTACTAGGTTCCAAGAGTTTTTAAAGAACTTTGATCCAAATCCATCAACCTCAGGTTCCTTGAGATCTCCAATGCTTTTCAGGCCATTTTCAATCTCTTGCACACTAACAGGACTAACCATCATTGTCCTTTGCTCCATAGATGATTGCTCCCATTCTCTCATTAAAACTATGTTTATTCCTTTTATATTTGGCTGAGCAGTTCCCATTAGCTTCCCATAGAAGTCCAATACTTCCACTTCAATATCATCTTGGTTTGTAATAGTGGTCCCATCATTCCTACATAATTTGTTCATTATATTACTCTTCTACTTATTTTACAGAGTAACATAAAAATACCCATTGGTTCCATCTCCAAGTATGATCCAATCCACCTTGGCCCTCTGCCTAATAATCTTCTCTTCAGTATCTCTTAGATTCATGAAATCTTCCTGGAAATTGTTGGCTTTCCTGATCAGCTGGACATTCATTCTATCATTAGTCAGCAGGTTTTGTGCCTCATTTAAATCCTGTTTAGCCTTGTCTATTTGATTCTTAATTCGCATGAGAGGTTTACTTAACCTTTTAATAACTAGATGCAGTCTCATAAGTTTTTCTCAAAGGATCTTTGCAGGGTTGCTTTTAGTTTTCAAATTCTAACTTCTTGTGATCTCTACGTTATAACCTTCCATCTCTATTACATTGTTTATGAACTTAAAAATATTTGATACCTTCTACATTCTTCCTCCCCTTTGAGACAAATCGTTGCATGATCTGAAATTCCAGTTTCAAGAACATGGACCGTTTTGTTGATGTTTTTTTGCATCCATTCAATGTTTCCAATGACTCTATCAATTCGAGAATAAATGGCTACATCCATATGCTTTTTGAACCAAGTATACTTGTCCCCTTTACTCTCTAATTCAAAGAGTCATAACATATCCATCATATTCTTCAGATCCACAAGTTCAAATTCTTTGACTGGTATTCCTCCAATTCTATCTTGAGTGGTGAGAACATTGTTGAAATCTCCCATAATGCTCTAAGGCCCTTGTTGGTTATGACTGAATTCTTTTATATCCTTCCACACTTTCCTTTAATAGTCTGAGTTGCACCTAAGGGGGGGGGGTGAATTAGGTTCTTTGAAATTTTATGGTTTTATCGATTGAGGTTATTACTTTCTTTGAGATATGAAGGGGTTATGAAAGCAGTAAAGTGCATAAAGTAAATAATACAGAGAAGTATCTTGGTTCCCTTCATACTCCGAAGGTACTCCAGTCCCCTTTCACACTGAAAGAGATTTCACTATAGTTAGACTGAGTGTACAATTGACTTTCTAACCTATAGATAGATTAAAGGCTCTTAACACCTTTAAAATCTGAACACTAAGTGCAAGAAGAACAATCTTCTTCAATGCACACACTTGCTTCCAACAATTTTGAATAGCAAGGGGAATAGATACAATCTTTGATTTTACAATGAGTTTGAAATATGTGTATACAAAGTTTTATCAATGATGTGATTGATCTTCTCTTTCAATGATAATTTCCATAACTATTTAATACTTTGTTGCTCAAGAATTTTCTTTCAAAAAATATGAAAAAATGCAGAAATTTCTTTATGAAAATTGACTTGACTCAAGATGTGGAAAGATGAAAATATCGGTAAAGATTTTCAAAGAGGTTGTTTTCGAAAATTGAAAGATTAGGTATTTATATTACACAAGCCATCTTTGAAATATCATGTAAATCTTCAGAAAATATGATGAACAATTGGCATGATTCAATGGAAACAATTCAGAGAAGATTGGTTGAAGAGGTGCAATTTTTCAGAACAAATTTTCAAAAACGTTCAGTGAGCAATCGATTGCACCTTCACAAAAACACTTGAAAATTTGAATTTTGAACTGAGCAATTGATTGCACCAAAGCACCAATCAATTGCACTATAAAACAGTAGCAAAAATAAAGTAAAATTTTGATCATGCAATCGATTACTCCAAGAGCGCAATCGATTGCACTGGCAAAAACTTAGAAAAACCTTGTTTCAAAAAGCTTGTGAAAGTGTGAAAAGTAATGCACATGATTTTTAATATTTGAGAAACTAGGACTTAAATACTTGATGAAGATTTTCATTATACCTTTTAATGAGATCATTCTTCATATCAAGTCTTTGTCCTGATGTCTTGAAGATAACTAAACATTTTTGCCTTCTTGTCAAGTGGTTTGTCTTCATCAAAACATAAGTTGATCTTGAGAAGCTTGATTTCACATTCTCCCCCTTTTTGATGATGACAAAGCATTCTCTTTTGTTGCAAAGTTCTTTCTGATAAGATTCTCCCCCTGAGATATAGATCTCCCCCTCAATATGTGAAGTGTTAAGAAAATTTGATTTTGTATTGAGGTTTGAAGTAGCCTTACATTTGTACCTTAAAGATCAAGGAAAGAAAAACAAGCAAAGAAAGAGTAACACCCTTCTCCCCCTTTTGACATTATCAAAAAGAAGGGAAAGATGGATTAAAAGAAAACATTTATATAGACAAGAGACAATGATTTAAACAAAATAACAACTAATCATAGATTGAAAATGCAAAGTACAATAACTAAGAAAAGGTTCAGAATTCAAAAGTACATAGATAATAAAGAGAAACATAAAAACATATAAACAACTTAGGAAAGGTCCATGTTGGGGTCAAAGGTCTGTTGGTTCGGAAAAGTTTGCTGGAGTGGTGATGGACGATGTGGGGGAACAGCCGAGTTTGATGGATCGTATGGTGAAATGTAAAGGTGAGAATAGAGAAATGAGAACTGTTGATTAACTTCCTCTTGAAAGTTGTTGATCCTAGTGGTGGTTGACTCATTGATGGCATTGTATTGATTGTTTATGGAAGTGTTAAAGTTTCCAAATTATTGAGCCATGTAGTCCATAAGTTCTTGGTTAATAAGGCCATGTTGAGTAGGTGAAGGAGGAACATCATTATCTTCTTCATTCTCTTGCTCATTTCCAGCCATACCTTCACCGAGGTAAACAATTGTCTTTGCTTCCGGGTCATACTTGACACCCATCCTTGAGTCCACATTTTTGATGGAGATTTTGTTGGCATTTGAATCCATGAGACATACATCAAAGCCTTCGAAATCTAATTCAAAATGTTACAAAATCTTTGTGATAAACCATGCATATGGCAGAAACGTTGATTTTGCGTTGATTGACCTCATATAGACCAAGATTAAATAAGCACAACTTACTTTAATGCATTTCTTAAGAGTATATAAAATCTGCATTTCTAGGTCAGTCACAATGCAGTGGTTTCCAGCCCTTGGAAACATTATGTATACCATAAAGTAATGAAACAGTCGATCATCAATGTTGAAAATACCTGTCGATCAAGAGGTTCGTGAAGGTTCCATGCCGCCTAAGGATCTGACACGCTTTGCATGAAATTTTGCTTTAGACATTCTGCAGAGGCTCCAATAAAATTCTCTTTTGTTGTATGCTTCCCAAACTTCTTCGTCTTCTTCATAGAGTCGCCCACCGGAGGTTGGAATATCCAGAATTCTACCAAGTTTCTTTGAGTTGAGGGAGATTCTTTTTCCTCTAACAGACGTGACAATTCTGCCTTCTTCCATGTGTAAGTTGTTGTAGAATAATCTCACTAAATCCGGATAATATGGCCTGGATAAAGAGATTAAGGATTCCAAGCCTCATGCAATCAAGGAGTTTTGAAAAGAAAAACATTCCTCAAGAAAGGATGAGAGAATACCATATTTTGGTGTTTGCACAACCTTTTTCTGAAAGAATTTTGTGAATCTTTCTTGTTGTTCATCGGTCAAATATTGAAGAACAAGTGGAGTCTCCGAAGATGAAGAGGCTGGAGCTTTGCCTTTGCTTTGAGCTGGAATCTTTCTTTTTGAATGAGAAGCCATGAGAGATGATGAAAAGGTTGTGGTTTTAGGGTTTGTGAGGAAGAAGTGTTTTATAGAGTTTAGGTTTTGGGAGAGAGGATGAAGTTTGGTTTAGATGTAGGGTTTTATAATGATTAAGACAGGAGAGAATATGTGGATAGTTAATGTGGAAGTTGAGTAGTTGAGGGTAATTATTGATTAAGGACTTTGGAACTATGAGAATTTATGGTCAAAGTCTTGAAAATAGGGCTAAGGAGTAAAGATAACATAAGTAGGTAAAAACTATATATGGTAGGGTAGTTGGAAGGATTAAATACTCATGGACCTATTAAAGAAAATGAAAGAATAGATTACACAGTAGGTGCAATCGGTTGGCACAGTGGTGCAATCGATTGCACTATCAAACAGAAACGAAAGAAAATAAAAGTTATAATGTGCAATCGATTGCAAGCTTAAAAAATCAGAATTTTTAGAAAACTTATAGTGAACAATCGATTGACACTAGGGTGCAATCGATTGCAAGCAGTGAAAAGTGAGAAAATTCAAAAGATATACCTATGCAATGTACCATAGTTTATGAACTTTCATGATTAAACATCATTTTCATCCAAAATTTCGAGTTCTCTCCTAATTTTGAAGAAAGGTTCCTTTGCCAATGGCTTTGTGAATATATCTGCAAGTTGATTGTGAGTATCCACGAAGGTTATCTTGACATCTCCTTGAAGGACATGATCTTGCAGAAAGTGATATCGTATGTCGATATGCTTGGTTCTTGAATGCATGATTGGATTCTTTGTAATGTTGATCGCACTTGTGTTGTCACAACGTAGAGGAATGCTTCCAAGATCGAGTTCGTAGTCACGAAGTTGTTGCTTGAGCCAAAGTATTTGTGCACAGCAACTCCCCGCTACTATGTATTCTGCTTCGGCCGTACTAAGTGCTATGCATGCTTGCTTCTTACATGCCCATGAGACTAGCGCGTTTCCCAAGATGTGACATGTTCCACTTGTGCTTTTTCTATCTGTTTTACATCCTGCATAATCCGCGTCAGAGTATCCAATTAAATTGCAAATACTACATTTAGGGTACCATAAGCCGACATTTGTTGTTCCTTTAAGATACTTCATAATCCGCTTGACTGCCATGAAGTGAGATTCCTTTGGGTTTGCTTGAAAGCGAGCACATAGACAGAAACTGAACATAATGTTAGAGCGACTTGCTGTCAAGTATAGTAAGGAACCAATCATACCTCTGTATTTTGTGATATCAACTGACACACCAGATTCATATTGATATATATATATATATATACATATATATATATATATATATATATATATATATATATATATATATGTATATATATATATATATATATATATATATATATATATATATATATATATATATATATATATATATATATATATATATATATATATATATATATATATATATATATGTACTGGATCCCATAGGTGTAGACAAAGTCTTGCAGTTGTCCATATCAAATCTCTTCAATAATTCTTTACAATATTTGGATTGATTTATAAAGATCCCATTTTTGAGTTGCTTGATCAGCAGTCCTAGAAAGTAATTCATTTTTCCCATCATAGACATTTCAAATTCTCCTTGCATCATGGATGAGAATTCTTCACATAACTTTGTGTTGGTTGATCCGAAGATTATGTCATCAACATATACTTGTACCAAAAACGTATCTTCTTTAATTTTCTTGATGAACAAAGTTTTTTTAACTTTTCCTTTTTCAAAACCTTTGTTACATAAGAAGTTGCTGAGACGATCATACCATGCTCTTGGTGCTTGTTTCAATCCGTAGAGAGCTTTCTTTAATTTGAAGACATGAGAAGGATTTTTGTAATCTTCAAATCCAGGAGGTTGCTTGACATAAACTTCTTCATTTATGAATCCATTCAAAAATGCACTCTTGACGTCCATTTGGAAAAGCTGAAAATTCATAGAACAAGCATAAATCAATAAAAGTCTAATTGCTTCTAACCTTGCAACTGGAGCAAATCTTTTGTCAAAATCGATTCCTTCTTCTTGGTTGTATCCTTGTGCGACTAATCTTGCTTTATTTCGAACTATTATTCCGTTTTTATCAAGTTTTTTTTTGAAGACCCATCTTGTTCCTATGATGTGCTTATTGCTCGGTCTAGGGACAAGACTCCAAACTTGATTTCTTTCAAACTGATTTAGTTCTTCTTGCATAGTTATTATCCATTGATCTTCGCCTAAGGCTTCATTGATTTTGGCTAGTTCAATTTGCGAAACAAATGCCATGTTCAGACAAGCATCCTTGAGATTCGATCTTGTTGCTACACCTTGACTAATGTCACCAATGACTTTATCGACCAGGTGATCTCTATGAGTCCTTCATTTTTTAGGTAGATCATTGTGTTCTTCATTGTGTTGTGAATCATCTTGTTGTTGTTTCGGTTGATCACTTGCAACATCATTGAGAGTATTATCTTGAGAGGTTTCTACTAAATCATCATCGTCATCAACAATAATATTATCCTCCTTGGAGGGGTTAGATTCATCAAAAGATACATGCATAGATTCTTCAATAGATAAAGTTCTTTTGTTAAAAATTCTAAATGCCTTACTAGAGAGAGTAGCCGAGAAAAATACCTTCATCGGATTTCTCGTCAAACTTATCGAGGTTATCTTTGTCATTGTTCAAGACAAAGTATCTGCACCCAAAGATGTGAAAGAATGATATGTTTGGTTTTCTCCCTTTGAAGAGTTCATAAGGGGTTTTCTTGAGAATAGGTCTAATGTTGACACGATTACTTACAAAACAAGTCGTGCTCACCGCATCTGCCCAAAAATATTTAGGTAGATTTGAATCGCTAAGCATAGTTCTTGAAAGTTCTCCCAACGACCTATTCTTCCTTTCTACGACACCATTTTGTTGTGGAGTTCTTGGTGCGGAGAAGTTGTGTGAGATTCCATTTTCATCGCAAAATTCTTCAAATAAAGCATTCTGGAATTCTCTACCATGGTCACTTCTAATGGAGACAATTGAAAGTGACTTCTCATTCTGAATTTGTTTTGCATACTTCTTGAATGCCTTGAAAGCTTCACTTTTATGCACTAAGAAGAAAGTCCATGTATATCTAGATAAGTCATCAACAATTACTAATGCATAAACATTACCTCCAAAACTTTTTGTTCTTGATAGTCCGAAGAGATCCATGTGTAGCAATTGTAGTGGCCTTGTTTTGGACACCACATTCTTGGATATGAAAGTTGATTTGGTTTGTTTCCATTTTTGGCAAGCGCCACACAATCTATCTTTGATTAATTTTATCTTTGGAAGACCAACAACTAAGTCATGTTTGATCAATTTGTTCAAATGCTCCATATAGATGTGAGCAAATCTTTTGTGCCATAACCAAGAGTCGTTGTTGTTCGCCATAAGACACTTAACCTTCAAAGACATGTTATTAAGGGAAATTATAAAAATGTTGTTAATTTTATTACCTTTTAACATTACCTCATGAGTGACTTCGTTTTCTATCAAACATTCATCTTTGGTGAAGTTGATTCTGAAACCTTTGTCATAAAGTTGGCTAATGCTAAGTAGGTTATGCTTTAGGCCTTCTACATAGAGGACATAGTTTATAGTTGTGAAAGGTGGTGCACCAATGCTGCCTATGACAAGGATCCTTCCTTTGTTGTTATCACCATAGGTTACAAATTCTTTGGCCTTAAGCGTTAGATGTGAAAATTTGGTAAGATCACCCGTCATATGCCTTGAACACCCACTATCAAGATACCACTGATATGAAGAGATCTTCAAGAATACCTACAAAATAAGTTTAAGTTTCATTAGATACCCAAATTGACTTGGGTCCTTCATAGTTAGTGCCTTTCTTGACCCACACATAATACCCTTTTGCAACACTTAAGTTTCTTACATAACATGCATTAGGTGTATGACCTTTGATACCGCAATAAAAACAGGTGGGCTCAAAGTTACTTTTGTATCAAGGAGGATAAGTCTTCTTCTTACTAAATATGTTCTTCTTAGGGTATTGATAAACCACTTTAGGCTTAAACATTTTCTCTTTAGGAATTTGTTCACTAGCCTTAACAAAGATGGTTTTATTGGAACATGGTTTAGAAAACTTTGAGTAACCAAGACCACTCTTATCATTTGAGAACCTTTATTGACTAAGAACAACCTCCAATCCAATTTTTCCTTTTTCATACCTTTCTTTCGCACCTCGAAAAATCACGAAGAAATTTCGGAGAACGCGACCCTCGCGCGAAAGGCGCGGAAATGCAGTTCGACAGAGTCGCCACCGAACTTTATTTTTCCCGAATAAACGGGAGAGGAAAATATCGAGAAAACCTCTTGAAACGAAAAGGATAGGAACAGGGTTGTCGCAACCAAGTTCCGGGTTCGGGAGTCGGTTACGTGAGGGGAAGGTATTAGCACCCCTCACGCCTGTCGTACTCGACGGGAACCTCTTAAGGTATTTGTGGAGAGTGTTGTTTAGGTTTACTTGTTTTCTTCTCGATGATAAATGTGAATTGGTAGGATAACAGGATAAAGACGCTAGGGGAAAGATGGGTGGTTAAAAGATAGGGTGCTCGCCAAGGATTGGGGCCCTTGTGCCTACGTATGCTCATTCGGACGAGAATGAGAAATCAGAGCGTCGTAGTTCGACTACGAGAAAGGTTGGGAATGTGTGAATGGAATAATGGAGGAAGATAGAAGTGTGCTCGCCAAGATCATCACAATCTTGTGCCTACGTATCTTATATTCAAGAATGAATAAAGAATCAGAGCGTTCGTAGTTCGTGGTAACAACCACGAAAAGATGAGGTTGAATGAGAGGATAGATAGAAGGTAGAGAAAGACGAAAGAGTGGCTGACAAGCAACCCAAAAGCGTGCCTCAAGAGCTTGTCACTCAAGGATTCAAGGAATGCGAGATTCCAAGAACTCCATTCTTTCGAAAATTGGGTTGAATAGATTGAAGATAAGGGGTTGGATGTTTTGAAATCGAAAGAATGAACTAATAACCACTCAAGGGCGTGCCTCGAGAGTTACTCATTCGAATATTCAAAGAATGCTAGATTCTAAGAACATCCCTCTTTCGTAAGTTTAAAAACGTTTGTAGAAAGATTGAATCGAAAATGAAATACGAGGCAAAACGAGGTTGATTTGAAGAAAGGGTTCGACGATGAGTCGAGGAATTGATTAGAAGATAGAACCGACTTGACGACATGTCAAGGGTTAGGATGGTGAGAAACAATATTAGTCCCTAAGGGTGCTCCTAATATCGAAACCACGAGGAACTGTGAACTGTGGTGTACTTAGGCTCCAGTGTCTTGCTGTCAATCCTGTTTACCTTTCCCCAAGCTCGTATGAATCTCTGACGGTAACCCTGAAGATTGTTGTCGTAGTCAAACACAATGCCCTGAATCAACATGTCATGTGGACCATCGCTCCGGGCGTAACCAAACTGTCGTAAAGCTAGAGATGGGTTGTAGGTGATGCCTCCTCTTATGCCTAGAAGTGGCACATTAGGAAACTCCCCACAACGGTCAATGATGGTGACATTCTCCATAGATCTGGAGCACCAATGGATGTCTGAGTGAGAAAGTGACATGATCCTCTTGGACCATCTGAACCCTTACTCGTTCTTCATTACTGAGCGAGGAAGGTGAGAAATAAACCACCTAGAAAGTAAAGGTATGCAGCACATCAAAGTTCCTCTTGCCCTTGTAGTACGGGTGTGAAGAGAATGTAGGATGTCTCCAAGTAAGGTAGGCACTGGATTGTGACTCAGGAATATGTTGATGGCATGAATGTCTATGAACTGATCAGGATTGGGGAACAACACTAAGCCATAAATCAATAAGGCTAAGATCTCCTCAAAAGCATCGTAGCTCATAGCCTTCAAGAACATTTGAGCTTTATCCACTAATACCTTGGCAAGAATACCTTTAACTCCACTTCTCGTCTCTAGAACAATGTCAGACTTCTTCAGATGTAGAGCTGCAGCAATAACTTCTGGTTTAAGCTCCTTCTCTAAGCCTGTGAATGGCTTCTGATCAAGAACAGGTATACCCAGAAGTTTAGAGAACTCCTCCATGGTTGGAACCAGCTGATAATCAGGAAATGTAAAGCAATGGTGCTTAGGGTCAAAGAACTGAAACAGCACACTCATCATGTCTTCACTGAACCCTGAAGTAACTAGATCCAATAAGTGACCAGGTCTCTTGTTGAACTGGGAATGATCAGGCACTAGGGAAACCAACTCCTTGAGCTTAGCAGGTATCCCTACAAAGTTGATCCTGATGGTGTTTCTACGAGCAGAAGCCATGACCTGCAACAAAGAACAAAGATAAATCCTTTGGTCCTTGAAATGGTTAGGGAAAATGATATGCTTATGATGCATGATGATGTCATGATGTCATGCTCAATCACAAACATGTGGCACACACAAACAAGTCACACCATAGCCCTAGGTTTAAAGGCTTGCATGAGGTTCAAAGGCAAGTACCCTCCCCTGAAGTTAGATGGTTCATCCTGTCCTACAAAAGTAACCAGGTTCTAAGGGATCTCAATATCATTGATCCTTCACAAGGGTGGTTGTTCAGAAGGCAACTTACTTGCCAACCAAAACCCTCCAAGTTTAAGATCTCAATGAGCGTAGTATCGAGTGTCAACCAACTTCAGTCTGCACCAAAGCCGGTTACCTCACTACTTTCTAAAGGCCAAGATGAGTTAACTAGGGTTCTAAAAGTCAGTTAGTGCATTGACAACATATGGCAGCCTCAATATTATCCTCAACTTGACTTAAGGAATATAAGCACCAACCAAGAAGTCGCACTAACTATGGCCACCAGATCAACCGTATCGATATACGTCGTACAGTTTCCTTGGTCTATTGCCATTTACCTAAGGTACACTAGATCCGGGTTAGGACCTTTCACACATAAGAGCACCCCAACAATATAATAATAAAGCAAACAAGGCAAACAATTTAAAGTGATCTTAATTCCTAAGGGTACCCCTCTTAAATAGATCCCCAGCAGAGTCGCCAGTTCTGTAACACGGTGGGAGAACTGACTTTAAACAATGTTGCGGATAGCAAGAGTCGCCACCGACTTTTATTTTATCCATAAGGAAAGGTTATAAAAGAACAGGAAAGACCTTAGAGAATATTTTGGGTCCGGGGGGTAGGTTATGAAAAGGGAAGGTGTTAGCACCCTTTTCATCCATGGTTATCCATGGGCTCTTAGGTACTTAAGCTCACTTTTGAATTGTTTTGAAAGTGTAGTGTGTGAATAGAAAATTTTCAGAATAGTTAATAAATAATCCATGTAAGGATGTGTTAAGAACTTGTTTGAAAACTTGTTGAAAATTTGTTTAAGTGTGAAACAGTTTTGAAGTGAGCAAGCACCTAGGAGTAACCTACCCTAATGTTTAAAGGTCTTTCTTATTCTTTATTCTTTCCTTTAGTAAGACTATCCCTACTATAATGGAGTAGGTAGTCCTTACTTTGGATGTTAAGGGACATGTGAGGGACAATTTGACTTTGAAGGCCATTGTGGGATGTAATAAGCACATATAAGGGACCATCATCATTTTTCGAAAGGGACTCGATTCGTAAAGGCAACCATAAGGGACTTTGATGATTTTTTTATTTGAGGGACTTGCTTTATACACCCCACTTAACCATTATTCGTAGGCAACTTGAGGGATATCCTTAGGAAGTGAGACGGCGATTAAAATCGACTTACGTGTGTGACGTGTTTATTTTAATTATCTTTATTTAAAAGTGATCTAAATTTATTTTAATATTACATACATGTTGTTACACTCCCTAATTACTAACCATAATAATAATTAAATAATTAAACAACTTTACATCCAAGAAACAATTACAAAATAATAAGCAAAATAATTAAATAGCAAAGATAAATAAAATATAAATAAGCAATAATAAATAATAAAGGGGGTTAATTCTAAGTTTACTCGGCAAGACATCGCATCTTGTGCCTACGTATCCTTACGGGAGTGGAATCAGAGTAATCGTAGTTCCCCTCAAAAGGGAGGTTAGAAACTTCTTGACTGTGGTCAAGGTCTCAAGGGGAATAAACGCATCTTAAGGACACGCTTACGTGGAGTGTAGAAACTCCAAATCTCTACGTTGAAATGTTAAGTTGTAACTAGGGTTAAATTAGGGATTCCACGGCGGGAAACCCTAAAATGAGCGCGGCGGCTCTTTGACCTAATGCTAAGGGTAAAATTGTAATTTTGCCTGCGGCGAGGCATTTGTGAAAATTAGGGTTTGTAGTTTGTAGTTTTGAGGATTTGAAATTGAATGTGTGAAGTTTTACGGACTATTGGCGCGGCGGCCAAACAGTTAGACCTAACCTTCGGATGTGTGCAATGTGACAGAAATAATAGTAAACGCGTGAGATAATT
Organism: Lathyrus sativus; assembly: GCA_963859935.3. Lineage (NCBI taxonomy): Eukaryota > Viridiplantae > Streptophyta > Magnoliopsida > Fabales > Fabaceae > Lathyrus > Lathyrus sativus. Next base: position 518,198,018 of record OZ012736.1, read on the forward strand.
GAATCATGCAAACAGAGAGATAATGTCATAATTTAAACCATGCAAGCAGAAATTTAAAGGCAGAATTTAAAGAGCGATTGTTAAGTTCGCGAGGTTACATGAGAGGAGCAGATACAATATGATAATGAAATTTGAATTGAACAATAATAAAATAAAATAAATAACGGTTCTGGTTATTATTTTAAAAAAAAAAGATTTTAGTTATTATTTTAAATTTATCTAAAAAAAAGTTTTTCTTAAAAATAATAGGTTTTCATATTAATTTGGAAAAGATGTTAATGTTATTTATTTTAAAAAACAGATTTTTATATTATAACAAATTTTAATAAATTAATGATAACAATAATAATAATAATGGTAATAATAATGATAATAATGATAATAATAATAAATAATGATAATAATAATAATAATAATAATAATAATAATAATAATAATAATAAAGCAATAATGAATTTTAAATGTGCCAAATAACCCAACAATGTTGCTAACGCAGAAATGCGCTCATCGCAACCAGATCTAAATCGGACGAAACAAAATTTATCGCAAAGAAAAAGAAATTAAGCAAAAAATAGTATTATTGCTCACACAAAAATGCGATCATCGCAACCAGATCGAACTAACACAAATGTCACGCGTCATGCACACAAATGTGCAAACATCGTATCGACATAATTCGATCAAAAATCTTATATATATAAACTCTAACAATTTAAAAATTATATATATATAAACGTAACAGTAATAGATAAAGAAAAAGAAATAACGGTAATAGATGAAGAAAAAGAAATAACGGTAAAAGATGAAGAAAAAGAAACAACAGTAATAGATGAAGGAAAAGAAATAACGGTAAACGATGAAGAAAAAGAAACAATAGTAATGGATGAAGAAGAAAACTAAATAACGGCAAACGGCACTCACTCCTCTTAGGTTTTTTTCATTCTCCCCTTTTTTTCCAACAAGGCAACACATGTATATATAGGGAACAAATTAGGGTTAACACCAAATTGTCAATAATGTCCCTAAAGCCCATTTTAAAGCCCAAACTAATTAGTTAAGAAAAAATAAAATTTAAATAATTTAAAATAATTAAAATAAACTTAAAATAAAAACTAATAATCCTATTGATTCCTAAAATAAAAATATTATAAAAAGAACAAAATTTTTTTCAATATTTTTTATTTTATGATTTTTTGGATATTTTTATGAATAATTTAGAAAAAAGTGAAAAAAATAATATTTTAAAAAATGATTTAATTAAAATACGAAAATAATAATTAAATAATAATAAAAAACTATTTTTGTTATTTTTTTAATGAAAGATAGAAAAATTTAGAGTAAAAATAATAAAAAACAAAAAAAGTGACAAAGGTGAGATTCGAACTCTCAACCTCTCACACTCATAACTCCTTACACATGTCCTCCTGCCAATTGTGCCATTTTTACTTTTTAGAAAAAAAATGCATGCCATATGATATTTACCTCTCTTTGATGTTGGCAAAAAAAAATCATGAAGTTTGACTTTGGTTTGACCACAGTTGACCTCAGTTTGACCTTTTAACTGCATTGACTACTTTTGACTTATCTGATCATCTGACTGAGCAAACTTTTGAGAAAAGTCTTGAAACTTGACATGGGGGTTCTTATACACATATAAGATGTTATGAAGCTCACTTGAAGTCTTGGAAGTCCATTTAGCCTGATTAAAGTCAAAACCCTAGTTTTGGATGCACTGCTTAGGAGGTGCATTGTCTGAGGGAATTGTCAACTCTTCTGACCAATTGTGAATTTTGTGAACCTTGTGAACCTTCTTGGAACACAAAGTCTTGTATTGTGAGGGCAAATTTTGGGGTGCAACAGCTGCCCCTGTTCAATTTTCTGAAACCTGAGGGGTTAGATTGGTATATTTGTCAGTCGTAACCTGGAAGGTTGAAGGGGATTGAACACAAAAGCCCAAAAATTTGCACTCACCAGTGCATGGAGTGATATTGATGGTTGGTTGAACATGATTGAGTGGGCTTAAAGATGCCACTAGGGGAAAGTTCTTCAGTAGTATAATGAGAACTGTCAGGAGTCTGGAGTAATACTGATGTAACAGCATGTCTTCATGAGGATAGAGCAATCAATAATGATAACCCTAAAGCAGTCTTGAAGTGATAAATCTGACCTCAGGAGGATAGAGCAATCAATAGCTCTAAAGCAGTCTTGAAGTAATAATGGCTTCAGGAGGATAGAGCAATCAATAGCTCTAAAGCAGTCTTGAAGTAATAGAATGGCTTCAGTAGGATAGAGCAATCAACAGCTCTAAAGCAGTCTTGAAATAATAATGTGATATGTCTTCAGGAGGATAGAGCAATCAATAGCTCTAAAGCAGTCTTGAAGTAATGATTTCAGGAGGATAGAGCAATGGATAGCTCTAAAGCAGTCTTGAAATAATAATGTAATTTCAGGAGGATAGAGCAATGGAGAACTCTAAAGCAGTCTTGAAATAATTAGATGGCTTCAGGAGGATAGAGCAATGAATAGCTCTAAAGCAGTCTTGAAGTAGTAATATGACCTCATGAGGATAGAGCAATGAATAGCTCTAAAGCAGTCTTGAAGTAATAGGATGATTTCAGGAGGATAGAGCAATCAGTAGCTCTAAAGCAGTCTTGAAGTCATGAGAGGCTATCAGGAGGATAAAATAACCCTGAGGTTACAATAAAGCAGTCCCAAAGTAATAAGAAGCTCATCAGGAGGATAAAGTAACCCTGAGGTTACAATAAAGCAGTCCCAAAGATCATAAGATTGTTTGTTGGATAATTAACCTGAAAACAAGGTAGCATTCTGTATAACAACATTAGTTTATGCTTTATGTATGCATGTATGACATGATGCACTTAGGTAATGTACTATAGACATATATGTTATGGTATGATGTAAATGATGTATGTATGCTATGACACTGCTGGAAGTGTCTGGATATCCTTGTATAACAACTGCTGGCCAAGGAAAATAAATCCCGATTCGTTGTTGAAGAATATATAACCCTCCGTCTGCTGGGGATAACAAGGTATAGATAACCTCCCGTTGTTGGGGATAACAAGGTATAGATAACCTCCCGTTGTTGGGGATAACAAGGTATAGATAACCTCCCGTCTTCGTTCATCGTGCCCTTATTGGAAAGTAATTTCCCGTATATCCGTATGAGGATAAAAGAGATGGATATAAAGTTCCAGGGGAGATTAGACTTTGTGAAAATGGATTAGTCCTACTGATGGTTTGTAACTGCCTTGTAAAGATGAACCGGCGAAGCTTCGTTGAAATCCTTCCCTCGTTCGTCCTTAGTAAATACTATTACTGCATTTTCATGCATTTCTGGTAAACATCAATCATATTAAAAGCATACATGCATTTCTGGTAAACATCAATCATATTCAAAGGCATACATACATTCAAACACAACCAATGGACGTTTCGCTTATGTAAATAGGGTAAAAGTAAGTCTGGATTCAAAAGATGGAATTTATTTATATCAAAAGTGACCCATGCACGGGTAAGTTTGTACAAGGAGACATAAACCCTAGTAAGAGAATTTTGTCATGAAGTTTTACAAAAAGAATCAGCTATGTGGGAAATAATCCTATTGAGTTTCAATTCTACTATTGCCACTCAAGTATCTCATCTTCTTGCTGTTGAGACGGAAACGATTAGATTGAGCTTTATCTGTTTGAGCTTGAGTAAGTAGTACAACTGGTTGCAGTTTCATGAGTGATCCAAACGAGACATAGTCATACGCTTTAATCCCTAACTTTTGCCTGGATTGCCCTTTCAGGTTTTCAATCCACCGGGATACCCTTTTTTGCCCAAGCCGCCTTTTCAGGTTTTCGACTTGCCGGGTGTACATCTTTTTTATATATATATCCCTAATTTTTGCCCAAACCCTTTTGGTTTGCCGGGATGCCCTTATTTTTGCCTAGGCCTGTCAACCTAGCGGGTATCTTTTTATGCGTAGTATTTTTTAACTATGTCTGCATTTACAGGTTGTGGGAAGTCTTCACCATCCATTGTAGTCAGTATCATGGCACCTCCTGAGAACACTGTCTTGACTACAAATGGTCCCTCATATGTTGGAGTCCACTTGCCCCTAGGATCACCCTGTGGTAATATGATACGCTTGATTACCAAGTCACCAGCCTGATATACCTTTGGCTTAACCTTCTTGTTAAAAGCTTTGATCATCCGTTTCTGGTACATCTGGCCATGACAAACTGCTGCTAACCTTTTCTCATCAATCAAATTTATCTGGTCAAGTCGAGTCTGAATCCACTCATCTTCATCCAAGCCTGCATCCTTCATAATTCTCAAGGAGCTGAATCTTCATATCAATAGCAACTTGCATACCCATGATACATGCCTCATACTCAGCCATGTTATTGGTACAATAGAAACAAAGTCTGGCAGTAATCGGGGTATGACAACCTTCAGGGGAACTAATCACAACACCAACACCATTACCATGTGCATTGGAGGCACCATCAAAAACCATAGTCCATCGGGATCCTTGTTCAGGTCCGTCATATTGTCCAGGTTCTTTGGTAACAGACATAATGTCTTCATCAGGGAACTCAAAATTCATTGACTGGTAACCATCTACTGCTTGATGAGCCAAATGATCAGCAACAACACTCCCCTTAATGGCCTTCTGAGTAGTATACTGTATATCATATTCCGTCAAGATCATTTGCCATCTTGCAATTCTTCCGGAAAGAGCAGGTTTCTCAAATATGTACTTGATTGGATCCATCTTCGAAATCAACAAGGTAGTATGGGTCAACATATACTGTCTTAGTCGGCGAGCAGCCCATGCCAAAGCGCAGCAAGTTTTCTCGAGCAGTGAGTATCTTGTTTCACAGTCGGTAAACTTTTTGCTAAGGTAGTATATTGCCTGCTCTTTTCGACCAGACTCGTCATGTTGCCCCAATACACACCCCATTGAGTTGTCTAATACTGTTAAATACATAATCAAGGGTCTTCCATCAACTGGTGGCATTAAAATTGGAGGTTCTAGCAAATATCTCTTGATTTCATCAAAGGCAGTCTGGCACTCATCATTCCATTCCATCACCTGATCTTTCTTCAACAACTTGAAGATTGGCTCACAGATGGTAGTTAATTGGGAAATAAATCTTGCAATGTAGTTCAATCGTCCCAAGAAACCTCTAACCTCCTTCTCAGTACGGGGAGCTGGCATCTCTCGTATAGCTTTCACTTTTGCAGGATCCACTTCAATACCTTTTCCACTGATAATGAAACCCAGGAGCTTTCCAGATCTAACTCCAAAAGTACACTTGTTTGGATTTAATCTCAACCTGTATTTCTTCAACCTCTCAAACAACTTGTGCAGATGATCAAGATGTTGTTCTTCATTCTGAGACCTGGCTATCATATCATCCACATATACCTCTATCTCATGATGAATCATATCATGAAACAAAGCCACCATAGCACGCTGATATGTTGCCCCTGCATTCTTCAAACCAAATGGCATTACCTTATAGCAAAAGGTGCCCCACTGTGTCACAAATGTAGTCTTCTCCATATCTTCAGGTGCCATCTTGATTTGATTGTAACCAGAGAAACCATCCATAAAAGAGAATACCTTATGCTGAGCAGTGTTGTCTACCAGAATATCAATATGAGGAAGTGGAAAGTCATCTTTAGGGCTAGCCTTGTTCAGATCTCTGTAGTCTACACACATACGTACCTTACCATCTTTCTTAGGAACTGGTACCACATTTGCAACCCACTGAGGATAAGAAGTTACGGCCAAGAACCCTGCATTGAACTGTTTCGTTACCTCTGCTTTGATCTTTTCTGACATTTCAGGACGCATACGACGAACCTTCTGCTTCTTTGGACGACAATCTTCTTTCACTGGCAAACGGTGAACCACAATGTCTGTATCCAACCCTGGCATATCTTCATAAGACCAAGCAAAGATCTCCACATAGTCACGTAGCATCTGAATCAACCTGCTCTTGACACTGTCCTCTAAATCAGCCCCTATCTTGACCTCTTTTCTGTTTTCTTCAGTTCCCAGATTCACAACTTCGACTGGCTCTTCATGTGGCTGTATAGCTTTCTCTTCTTGTTGTAACAACCTAGCAAGCTCTACAGGTATTTCACAATCGTCCTCGTTTCCGTCTTTAGTTTGATAGATCGGATTCTCGAAATTGTAATTGGCAATAGTAGAACTGTTATCAGCTGGATTCAGAGTGGATGAGGATCTGCCTTTTAGTGACGTGGGTGTGTGTAAGAACACATAGCTGATAAAGCAAAAATAAAAGAAAAAGAAAGACAAGGAACACAATATTTACGAAAACGAAACGTCCACTGATTTTATTGAATGAAGTATGCAAATGAAATGACAACTCGTAACAAGCACACCATTGTGCCCCGGGTAAGGCACAGGGCTTGAAAGTTTTAATTGTTCCAGAAATTATAAATTTAAAAACATAACACAGTAATAGTATTTACTCCTGACTAAAGGAGATAGGGATAACATCTTCAGCTGTCCAATTATTGAGTCCAGCACCCACAGTAGGAAAAATCCATGCCTCCAGGTTGTAGTCTTCATCTTGATCTCCCACAGCATTGATAACCCCTTGATTGGTGATACGAACAGCACGGGCACGACGGACAGCCTTCTGGGACTCTGCAGTGAAACCCAAACCAAACTTGTCAGACTTGTATGGAATATCAGGAAGCTGACCCCAAATAGTACAACCACCTTCTTCCACCACAGCTTTTGCATCATTGAGGGAGGCCATTGCCATTGTTGGAGGGTTTCTGATGACCACAGGAACCTTCTTCACAGCAGGAGGAGTCACACAATCCTTAACAGCCCAGGGAACCACTTCAAATGACTGACATGGAGTTTCAATGTATTCACCTTCTACTTCCAGATACTTGAAAGTGTTTACATGGCTGACAAAGTATTCTTCCTCTCCAAAGACAGTAACAACTTTTCCATTCACCGGATATCTCAACTTTTGATGTAATGTGGAGGTCACAGCACCTGCCCCATGGATCCAGGGACGACCAAGCAGACATGAGTACGAATGACGAATATCCATCACATAGAATGTAGCAGTGAACACCTGAGAGCCAACCTTGATTGGAAGATCAATTTCCCCATGCACTACTCTTCTAGAACCATCAAAAGCCTTTACCACAATATTACTGGGCTTCAATACCGTATCTTCAGGACTCAGCTTGTTCAGGACTTCCTTAGGCAACACATTCAGAGAGGAACCATTGTCTATCAGCACATGAGACAGGGTAGTGCCCCTGCATTCAATTGAAATATGCAAGGCCCTGTTATGATCCCTCTTGGCAGGGGTCAAGTCAGCATCAGAAAATCCTAACCCGTTGTCATAGGTCAGGTGAGCAACACAATTCTCAAACTGGTCCACAGAAATTGCACTGGGTACATGAGCCATCTTTAGAAACTTGATCAATGACTTGGCATGAGCCTCAAAACATAATAACAGGGAGAGCATAGAAATCTTTGAGGGAGTATGCCCCAGCTGATCAACAATATCATAATCACTCTTGCGAATGATTTTCAATACTTCTTCCATCTGCTTAGAGAGGTCATCAGCAGCTGGCACATCAGTAGATACAGGCTCAATAACAGGACCCTTGCCCCGAGCATCAGTGGCGGAAGTAACAGCAGGAGTAACTGCACTCTTAGAAGCAACTGGAGGAGAGAAGACTCTTCCACTACGAGTGATCTTGCTAGATCCAGCAATATTATCAATGTCAACAGGCATATCAGGTAAAGGCTCCTGCTTGACACCATGGATGTAAACATCAGACCCATAGTGCCAAGGCACAGCTTTGTCAGATGTATAAGGAATAGGACCAGGAGTGTTAATGATCAGAGGAGCTACTCTGGCTTCAGCAACAACTTTCACAGGACCTTCAGCAGTAATCTTGATTGGGCCCTGATGGGTGATTTTAATGGGACCCTTTGAAGTGATTCTTAGTGGTACTTTGTCAACCATATCAACCTCTTCAATCTTCTTACCCTGAGTCAGATGATCTACCATACTTTCTACAGATGCTGGTCTTCTTTCAAACACTATAGTATACTTATCCATGAGACGTTGAATCCCATCTCTCAAAATGAAGCAACTATCCGGCTTATAGGTACAATACAAACAATCTTCACGACAACCTGGAAAGATCCCAGCTTGTACTAACCTCTTTTTGATAACAGACAATGGTGTGCTCAACTCCATAACCGAATAGACATGCAGATCTTCATCAATATCTTCATCGATGGCGTTGACAGTCTTCTCGTGATTTGGCATTGGAGCTGTAATCACATTTGGAGTACCTGGTGGATCAAACTCAATTTCTCCAGCATCAATCATATCCTGAATTTTGTTCTTCAAGACCCAGCAGTTATTAGTATCATGTCCTGGACAGTTTGAATGATATGCACATCGTGCATTGGGATTGTACTTGGGAGAGGTAACATTGGGATTCTGAGGAGCCTCCCTCAGGGTAATAAGTTCAGCCTTCAACAAGTGTTGCAATGCCTGAGCCATTGACATGTTGATCTTCGTGAACTGTCTTCTAGCCCTCTGTTGGTTGCCTTGAGGCTGCTCTGTTGTTGCAGGAGTTGGATTTGAAATATGAACTGCACTAACAGACTGATGCCTTCTGTTACGATCAGGCTGACCATACACAGCATTAGATTCTTTCTTCCCAGTGGGAGGCTTCTTTGCAGCACCTGATGAAGAAGTGCCCACTTGGATCTTACCACTCTTGATACCATTCTCTACTCGCTCTCCTGTCATGATCAACTCAGTGAAGCCAGATGATGAGCTTCCAATGAGATGACTGTAAAACGGACCATTCAGCGTACACATGAACATATCAACCAACTCCCTATCAGTCAAAGGGGGTTGAACTCTTCCAGCTAAGTCTCTCCACTTCTGAGCATACTCCTTAAAGCTTTCTTTGGCACCCATAGACATGCTTTGAAGCTGCATGCGAGTGGGGGCTAAGTCAGCATTGTATTGATACTGCTTGTAGAAAGCTTCAGCAAGGTCGTTCCAATCTCTGATGTTGACGCTCTCCAACTGATAATACCACTCTAGCTGAGCTCCAGATAAACTCTCTTGAAAGAAATGGATCCACAACTTTTTATCAGCAGTGTGGGGTTGCATTCTTCTGACATAAGACCTCAGATGCAATTTGGGACAAGAGACCCCATCATAGACAACAAATGTAGGAACTTTGAACCCAATGGGTATGACCACCCCAGATATCAAGCTCAAATCCTCAAAATCCAGCCCAGATGATTTCTGTAATTCCATAGCATCCATTCTATCCACCAGCATCTTGAATTTGTCTTTGTTAGGCTCATGGTAGTAGTTAGCCTCAGAATCAGAGTCCCCCATAGTGTTGTGGAGACTGCCTCTCTCCTGCTCAGATTCTTCAGATTCATAGTCTTCAACATGTTCCTTGGTCTTGACAGGACCTTTGAACCTTCTTCCCATGTTGAGCAACCCAGCAGACCTTCTAGCCTTCTTAGTCTTCTTGGCCAGCAGTGTCTTCAATTCATCCTGCCCCTTGGATAGGTTCAGGATCAGCTCTTGGAACTGTGCATTCTGTGCCTGGAGATCCTTAACTGATTGTTCAAGAGCCATTGCTGAAATAAACAGCGAGAAGATGAGAAACCTGTGCACAATTATAAACCTGTGATGCAATGATATGGGAATGCATATGCAATGTTTTCAAGGACCGCAGGATTTAAATTTGCTTAAACAAACAAGAAAGTAACTTTTTATTAGTAATAACTTGTTTTGCCTTTTAGGCTTACAAAAAATGAAAACGAAATAAGTACAAAAGATGGGGTTTTAAGTCTCCCATGGACGTTTCCTCTTGGTGTTGAGGTATGAGTTGAGGTTTCGTTCCTCATGAAGTAGCTTTGTTAGCTCTAGGATCCTTGCTTGGCTTGCTTTGTAATGAGCCTCGAAAGTATCCCTTTGCTCTTTCAGTTGGATCCATGATCTCTGCAAGTCTTCCATATCAGTAGGCATGTCTGGGTGAAGGATGGTATAAGCTGTGTCTCCTTCAGCAACAGGTTTCATGGTAACTGGTAGGATGGCAGGATATGGCATCATGAGTGTCTGAGCACGAAATCGTACCCATCTGAGATAAGCCTCCATAGGAATGGTGTACTTAGGCTCCAGTGTCTTGCTGTCAATCCTGTTTACCTTTCCCCAAGCTCGTATGAATCTCTGACGGTAACCCTGAAGATTGTTGTCGTAGTCAAACACAATGCCCTGAATCAACATGTCATGTGGACCATCGCTCCGGGCGTAACCAAACTGTCGTAAAGCTAGAGATGGGTTGTAGGTGATGCCTCCTCTTATGCCTAGAAGTGGTACATTAGGAAACTCCCCACAACGGTCAATGATGGTGACATTCTCCATAGATCTGGAGCACCAATGGATGTCTGAGTGAAAAAGTGACATGATCCTCTTGGACCATCTGAACCCTTGCTCGTTCTTCATTACTGAGCGAGGAAGGTGAGAAATAAACCACCTAGAAAGTAAAGGTATGCAGCACATCAAAGTTCCTCTTGCCCTTGTAGTACGGGTGTAAAGAGAATGTAGGATGTCTCCAAGTAAGGTAGGCACTGGATTGTGACTCAGGAATATGTTGATGGCATGAATGTCTATGAACTGATCAGGATTGGGGAACAACACTAAGCCATAAATCAATAAGGCTAAGATCTCCTCAAAAGCATCGTAGCTCATAGACTTCAAGAACATTTGAGCTTTATCCACTAATACCTTGGCAAGAATACCTTTAACTCCACTTCTCGTCTCTAGAACAATGTCAGACTTCTTCAGATGTAGAGCTGCAGCAATAACTTCTGGTTTAAGCTCCTTCTCTAAGCCTGTGAATGGCTTCTGATCAAGAACAGGTATACCCAGAAGTTTAGAGAACTCCTCCATGGTTGGAACCAGCTGATAATCAGGAAATGTAAAGCAATGGTGCTTAGGGTCAAAGAACTGAAACAGCACACTCATCATGTCTTCACTGAACCCTGAAGTAACTAGATCCAATAAGTGACCAGGTCTCTTGTTGAACTGGGAATGATCAGGCACTAGGGAAACCAACTCCTTGAGCTTAGCAGGTATCCCTACAAAGTTGATCCTGATGGTGTTTCTACGAGCAGAAGCCATGACCTGCAACAAAGAACAAAGATAAATCCTTTGGTCCTTGAAATGGTTAGGGAAAATGATATGCTTATGATGCATGATGATGTCATGATGTCATGCTCAATCACAAACATGTGGCACACACAAACAAGTCACACCATAGCCCTAGGTTTAAAGGCTTGCATGAGGTTCAAAGGCAAGTACCCTCCCCTGAAGTTAGATGGTTCATCCTGTCCTACAAAAGTAACCAGGTTCTAAGGGATCTCAATATCATTGATCCTTCACAAGGGTGGTTGTTCAGAAGGCAACTTACTTGCCAACCAAAACCCTCCAAGTTTAAGATCTCAATGAGCGTAGTATCGAGTGTCAACCAACTTCAGTCTGCACCAAAGCCGGTTACCTCACTACTTTCTAAAGGCCAAGATGAGTTAACTAGGGTTCTAAAAGTCAGTTAGTGCATTGACAACATATGGCAGCCTCAATATTATCCTCAACTTGACTTAAGGAATATAAGCACCAACCAAGAAGTCGCACTAACTATGGCCACCAGATCAACCGTATCGATATACGTCGTACAGTTTCCTTGGTCTATTGCCATTTACCTAAGGTACACTAGATCCGGGTTAGGACCTTTCACACATAAGAGCACCCCAACAATATAATAATAAAGCAAACAAGGCAAACAATTTAAAGTGATCTTAATTCCTAAGGGTACCCCTCTTAAATAGATCCCCAGCAGAGTCGCCAGTTCTGTAACACGGTGGGAGAACTGACTTTAAACAATGTTGCGGATAGCAAGAGTCGCCACCGACTTTTATTTTATCCATAAGGAAAGGTTATAAAAGAACAGGAAAGACCTTAGAGAATATTTTGGGTCCGGGGGGTAGGTTATGAAAAGGGAAGGTGTTAGCACCCTTTTCATCCATGGTTATCCATGGGCTCTTAGGTACTTAAGCTCACTTTTGAATTGTTTTGAAAGTGTAGTGTGTGAATAGAAAATTTTCAGAATAGTTAATAAATAATCCATGTAAGGATGTGTTAAGAACTTGTTTGAAAACTTGTTGAAAATTTGTTTAAGTGTGAAACAGTTTTGAAGTGAGCAAGCACCTAGGAGTAACCTACCCTAATGTTTAAAGGTCTTTCTTATTCTTTATTCTTTCCTTTAGTAAGACTATCCCTACTATAATGGAGTAGGTAGTCCTTACTTTGGATGTTAAGGGACATGTGAGGGACAATTTGACTTTGAAGGCCATTGTGGGATGTAATAAGCACATATAAGGGACCATCATCATTTTTCGAAAGGGACTCGATTCGTAAAGGCAACCATAAGGGACTTTGATGATTTTTTTATTTGAGGGACTTGCTTTATACACCCCACTTAACCATTATTCGTAGGCAACTTGAGGGATATCCTTAGGAAGTGAGACGGCGATTAAAATCGACTTACGTGTGTGACGTGTTTATTTTAATTATCTTTATTTAAAAGTGATCTAAATTTATTTTAATATTACATACATGTTGTTACACTCCCTAATTACTAACCATAATAATAATTAAATAATTAAGCAACTTTACATCCAAGAAACAATTACAAAATAATAAGCAAAATAATTAAATAGCAAAGATAAATAAAATATAAATAAGCAATAATAAATAATAAAGGGGGTTAATTCTAAGTTTACTCGGCAAGACATCGCATCTTGTGCCTACGTATCCTTACGGGAGTGGAATCATAGTAATCGTAGTTCCCCTCAAAAGGGAGGTTAGAAACTTCTTGACTGTGGTCAAGGTCTCAAGGGGAATAAACGCATCTTAAGGACACGCTTACGTGGAGTGTAGAAACTCCAAATCTCTACGTTGAAATGTTAAGTTGTAACTAGGGTTAAATTAGGGATTCCACGGCGGGAAACCCTAAAATGAGCGCGGCGGCTCTTTGACCTAATGCTAAGGGTAAAATTGTAATTTTGCCTGCGGCGAGGCATTTGTGAAAATTAGGGTTTGTAGTTTGTAGTTTTGAGGATTTGAAATTGAATGTGTGAAGTTTTACGGACTATTGGCGCGGCGGCCAAACAGTTAGACCTAACCTTCGGATGTGTGCAATGTGACAGAAATAATAGTAAACGCGTGAGATAATTGAATCATGCAAACAGAGAGATAATGTCATAATTTAAACCATGCAAGCAGAAATTTAAAGGCAGAATTTAAAGAGTGATTGTTAAGTTCGCGAGGTTACATGAGAGGAGCAGATACAATATGATAATGAAATTTGAATTGAACAATAATAAAATAAAATAAATAACGGTTCTAGTTATTATTTTAAAAAAAAAAGATTTTAGTTATTATTTTAAATTTATCTAAAAAAAAGTTTTTCTTAAAAATAATAGGTTTTCATATTAATTTGGAAAAGATGTTAATGTTATTTATTTTAAAAAACAGATTTTTATATTATAACAAATTTTAATAAATTAATGATAACAATAATAATAATAATGGTAATAATAATGATAATAATGATAATAATAATAAATAATGATAATAATAATAATAATAATAATAATAATAATAATAATAATAATAATAATAATAATAATAATAATAAAGCAATAATGAATTTTAAATGTGCCAAATAACCCAACAATGTTGCTAACGCAGAAATGCGCTCATCGCAACCAGATCTAAATCGGACGAAACAAAATTTATCGCAAAGAAAAAGAAATTAAGCAAAAAATAGTATTATTGCTCACACAAAAATGCGATCATCGCAACCAGATCGAACTAACACAAATGTCACGCGTCATGCACACAAATGTGCAAACATCGTATCGACATAATTCGATCAAAAATCTTATATATATAAACTCTAACAATTTAAAAATTATATATATATAAACGTAACAGTAATAGATAAAGAAAAAGAAATAACGGTAATAGATGAAGAAAAAGAAATAACGGTAAAAGATGAAGAAAAAGAAACAACAGTAATAGATGAAGGAAAAGAAATAACGGTAAACGATGAAGAAAAAGAAACAATAGTAATGGATGAAGAAGAAAACTAAATAACGGCAAACGGCACTCACTCCTCTTAGGTTTTTTTCATTCTCCCCTTTTTTTCCAACAAGGCAACACATGTATATATAGGGAACAAATTAGGGTTAACACCAAATTGTCAATAATGTCCCTAAAGCCCATTTTAAAGCCCAAACTAATTAGTTAAGAAAAAATAAAATTTAAATAATTTAAAATAATTAAAATAAACTTAAAATAAAAACTAATAATCCTATTGATTCCTAAAATAAAAATATTATAAAAAGAACAAAATTTTTTTCAATATTTTTTATTTTATGATTTTTTGGATATTTTTATGAATAATTTAGAAAAAAGTGAAAAAAAATAATATTTTAAAAAATGATTTAATTAAAATACGAAAATAATAATTAAATAATAATAAAAAACTATTTTTGTTATTTTTTTAATGAAAGATAGAAAAATTTAGAGTAAAAATAATAAAAAACAAAAAAAGTGACAAAGGTGAGATTCGAACTCTCAACCTCTCACACTCATAACTCCTTACACATGTCCTCCTGCCAATTGTGCCATTTTTACTTTTTAGAAAAAAAATGCATGCCATATGATATTTACCTCTCTTTGATGTTGGCAAAAAAAAATCATGAAGTTTGACTTTGGTTTGACCACAGTTGACCTCAGTTTGACCTTTTAACTGCATTGACTGCTTTTGACTTATCTGATCATCTGACTGAGCAAACTTTTGAGAAAAGTCTTGAAACTTGACATGGGGGTTCTTATACACATATAAGATGTTATGAAGCTCACTTGAAGTCTTGGAAGTCCATTTAGCCTGATTAAAGTCAAAACCCTAGTTTTGGATGCACTGCTTAGGAGGTGCATTGTCTGAGGGAATTGTCAACTCTTCTGACCAATTGTGAATTTTGTGAACCTTGTGAACCTTCTTGGAACACAAAGTCTTGTATTGTGAGGGAAAATTTTGGGGTGCAACACAGACCCCCCACCAAAAGGATGACGGAGCGAAACACAAACAATATCGCACAATCTATCATTAATGACTATGACAGACCCCCCCCCCACCAAAAGGATGATGGAGCGAAACACAAACAATATCGCACAATCTATCATTAATGACTATGACAGACCCCCCACCAAAAGGATGACGGAGCGAAACACAAACAATATCGCACAATCTATCATTAATGACTATGACAGACCCCCCACCAAAAGGATGACGGAGCGAAACACAAACAATATCGCACAATCCATCATTAATGACTATGACAGACCCCTCCCACCAAAAGGATGACGGAGCGAAACACAAACAATATCGCATAATCTATCATTAATGACTATGACAAACCCCCCACCAAAAGGATGACGGAGCGAAACACAAACAATATCGCACAATCTATCATTAATGATTATGACAGACCCCCCACCAAAAGGATGACGGAGCGAAACACAAACAATATCGCACAATCTATCATTAATGACTATGACAGACCCCCCACCAAAAGGATGACGGAGCGAAACACAAACAATATCGCACAATCTATCATTAATGACTATGACAGACCCCTCCACCAAAAGGATGACGGAGCTAAACACAAACAATATCGCACAATCTATCATTAATGACTATGACAGACCCCCCACCAAAAGGATGACGGAGCGAAACACAAACAAACATTATCACACAATCTGTCATAAATGACTATGACAGACCCCCCACCAAAAGGATGACGGAGCGAAACACAAACAAACATCGCACAATCTATCATTAATGACTATGATAGACCCCCCACCAAAAGGATGACGGAGCGAAACACAAACAAACATCGCACAATCTATCATTAATGACTATGATAGACCCCCCACCAAAAGGATGACTGAGCGAAACACAAACAAACATCGCACAATCTATCATTAATGACTATGATAGACCCCCCACCAAAAGGATGACGGATCGAAACACAAACAAACATTATCACACAATCTGTCATAAATGACTATGACAGACCCCCCACCAAAAGGATGACGGAGCGAAACACAAACAAACATCGCACAATCTATCATTAATGACTATGATAGACCCCCCACCAAAAGGATGACGGAGCGAAACACAAACAAACATCGCACAATCTATCATTAATGACTATGATAGACCCCCCACCAAAAGGATGACGGAGCGAAACACAAACAAACATTGCACAATCTATCATTAATGACTATGATAGACCCCCCACCAAAAGGATGACGGAGCGAAACACAAACAAACATCGCACAATCTATCATTAATGACTATGATAGACCCCCCACCAAAAGGATGACGGAGCGAAACATAAATGAACTATCGCACCATCTATCATTAATGACTATGATAGACCCCCCACCAAAAGGATGACGGAGCGAAACTCACACGCACAAGTTTCTATCACCAAAATGATGATAGAACAACAAAAATTGAAGGTTACCATCACCCAAAAGGATGTAGGCTAGGTTGAACTGACGAGGTTCGACTATCACCAAAAGGATGATAATAAGGCAATTGACAACAGTCACGCTTGCTGAATACAACTCATCAGGGAACAGCCAAGAGGAAGATTGGATTGAAATGAATCAACGGGGTACGCCCACTGTCTTGCTTGGAAATCATAATTTTGTTGAAATGATTTCATGGTTACGCCCATGAACTCTGAAGGGGATGCCTCTGACTGGGCTGAGTTTGTCTTAAAATTTTATCTTGGTCAACAAAAGGTTGAACAACTTCGTGAGGAACGCTCACGGCTTTGCTGAAGATGCCCCTGACTGGGATGAACAACTTCGTGGGGAACACCCACGGTCTTAAATGGTATGCCTCTGACTGGGTCGTATGTTGATTTGAAGATTTGATCAACCACGAGATTGAAATACGTCATGGGAGATACCCATAGTCTTGAAAAAGATGCCCCTGTCTGGGCCAAATCTTGCTTTGAGTGTCTTTGAATTTCGTGGGAGAAAACCTATAGTCATGCGAAAATGCCCCTGACTGGGTTGATGATTGCTTTGAAGCTCTTAAATTTTGTGGGAGAAACCCATAGTCTTGCAGAGGATGCCCCTGACTGGGCTGATGGCGGTCTTGGAAATCTTCGAGATTGATCCTGGACCTTGACTTGCATATACGAATGCTGAATGATAATGATGTTCCATAATGAATGGAAGTGCAAATGCAAATGTTAACGCACGGAGATGTAAGAGTTGGGGAAGTATGATATGATTGGGTATGCATATGACGCAAGATGCTTAAATGCGATGCTTATGATACACATGACGCAGACGGGTAATTGGAAATGCAGGTGGAGACGCCAGCGTGGTGGACTTTGGGTAGTTGTCAATGCGGATTGGACTTTGGGTGGTGGGAGGGATTGATTTCCTCGACACGCAGTTTGTTAGAGATATCTTGATTAGAGCAGAAGATGCACTGGATGTCCCAAGCCTGGGTACTTGGTGGTTGTGGATTTTCTTCAGAGAAGGTCGCAACTCTGCTTGATGGTCGGGATGACTTGGCCTTGCCCCAGTCTAAACTCGTTAACTGGTCCGCCCCAGATTAACCAACTCTGACATATGGAGGTTGAATTCAGATGACTTGCCCCTGCTCGAGCTGTTGAGTGATTTGCCCCAGCCTGTGGGTTCTGAGGTAGTCTTGCTTCGTGTCGGCCACTAGGAGTTAAATTCTTCCTTGATTGCCCCTTGTTAGAATGTCTTTGAATATCTAGCACTGATTTGCAATTAAAATTGTACACCCACAAATGGTAATTGATGTGTTGTTTTTCGCAAGTGTACGAATCACGTCAAAGTAATATAAAAGATTATCGAATCCACAGAGACCAAGTGTCAATCTATCGTACCTGTTGTTATGGTGTTTATCTAAGGCAACTATTTTTAAGGGTTTTAGTAAGGGTGCAATGGTAAATAAAATTATAATTTTAAATAATAAATAAAAGACAGGCTCGAATGTAATTCACGTAATCAATGATAATCCAGTACTTGTTAATGGAACTACTTATGGGCAATGTTTTCTCCTTTGAAAAGAACTAATTTAACAGGAACTGTCGCTTTCGCGTATTCAGAACCGAGTTGTACTCTCTAATCAACCCCTCCTATTGTCACGGATAAGAAGGTGCGTACTGCGTTAGAGTAGTAAACCTATTTTTAAGAAATATAGTTTCTTAACTAAGTTGAAAAGTATTTTAACCTGGACTTCTTAGCAAAAAGAGGTTCTATGAACCAGACTCTAAATCTCATAACGCGTCCGAAAATCGTTTTAAAATCTCTTTTCTTTTTAATCTAAAAACTCCTAATGAACTATACAAAGCGCTTTTGGCTGTTTTTGAAATAGTTAAAAACAATTACTTGAATTGAAAGATAAAATAGCCCTTGGGTGTTTCCACGAACAATTATACTGATTCCTGGTTTAATTACGATCCTTACATTCTAACCTTTATGGGATTAGTTAGACATGATAAAGTAAATATTCTTTTTATAGTTTTTCATATAAGTAATTTAAAGCGAGTGCGGGAAGTAAACAAAGTAAATGTGCGAGTGCGGGAAGTAAACAACGTAAAGGTGCGAGTGCGGGAAGTAAACAACGTAAAGGTGCGAGTGCGGGAAATAAACAAAGTAAAGTGCGAGAAAATAAATAAAAGTAAAGCAATGCGGAAAAGTAAAATACGAACTGGAATTAAAATGGCGGCAGGATTAACTTCCTCCAGAGTGCTCCAAAACTCGAACCACAGACAGATTACAGACTCGATCACTCGATTGCAGAGGCACCCCGATGTGGAATGGCAACTGCTTTATAACTGATATATGCCTAGAGAATTCTAATTCTGGATGAAGAAAAACGAAAATCTAAGGTCCTATTTATAGGAGAAACTGGAAGCGCGAAATGACCGGGACGCCCCTCCACTAAAAAGTGGAGGTTGAGGATTTTTGCCTTGTGGCGCCCGCCACAGGCCTATGGCGCCCGCCACGGTCCCTACAGGGGATGATGTAGTGGGGATCGTGGGTCTTGGAGGTTGAGGAGTGGTCTTGAGACGTGGCCACGTCATGGCTAACCCCATGGCGCCCGCCACAGCGGGTGCCGTAAGTGCAAAATGCTGAATTTCTAGGTTTTCGTCCGTTTTCACTCCTTTTTCGCTCCTTTTCTCGATTCCAGCTCCGATTATTATAAAAACCTGAAAACATAAGAAAACAAAGCAATAACAAAGCAAAACAACAATAAAAGCTAAGAATGCATGCGAAATCGGAGTCAGAAATACGGTGAATTTTAGTGTGATCAAATTCTCCCACACTTAAACCTTTGCTTGTCCTCAAGCAAACATTAAAGCTTAAGAAAATATGGTGTCAACACTTGTCTTTGGGCTAAAGGGATTCTAAGTTCAAGTCAGGATGCAGTGACAGATACTAACTAAGTGAACCAAGGGTACCATAGTAACACAAACACAAACTCCAATCCTATATTAACCACTCCATGTCATCCCACGATACCTAGGCCTATCTTCTCATCTTTTTGTGTCCTTTTCATTCAGGCGCAATCACATTAAGCCCGTTATCCGTACATGCTTCATAGTAGAGTGACCGGTTAGTGATTCTGATCCAAGACATAAGGTTTCTGGCACATAAGCATGTGTAAACCTGTTTTTATTTTGCCTAAATGTAGCTGCGGGGGATCGGATCGTAATCCGCCCTACCAAGTTCAGTGCCAGATACCTCTGAACCAACTAACAATAGGTGACTTGCAATTTTTTTTTTTCTTTTTGTGGCAAAAATTTTTTTTCTTCTCTTTTTTCGGTTTAAATGACTTTGTGAGGGTCACCTATACCAGAGTTTGCCTTTTTTTTCTTTTTTTATTAGCACTGGATCATTCACTTATATTCATCGGCCCCCTACGTAGAGTATGCTTAGGCCGGAGCTGACTGCTAAAATAAACTACTTAGGACAATTTTTTGAAAGTAAAGGCCAAGGTGGTGGGGTTTAGGAGTGATTCCTATATTCAAGAGGTCTATGGTGCTAAAATGGTTCTGATGTTTCAAAAAGTTGACCTAAGTCACCACATCCTAATCTAAACCTGTCTCAAAGCCCAAAAAACATGTGAAACAACATTGTTTTCTTTTTAAAAATTTTCTGGTAAGGCTAAGGAAATGGGAAAAAATGAAGATGAACTAAAAAGACACTATACTGGTGACTCGTCAGACTCATGCATTATCTAAGAAAAATAAATTACTGAAAAGGGAAATAACTGAAAGGAAATTAACTAAAAAGGGAAATAACAGAAAGCAATAAAATCCCCTCCCACACTTAAATCGAACATTGTCCCCAATGTTTCGAAATAAGATAAGGGGGGTAACCTGGAAAAAGACTACTGAGGAGGGGCACTGGTGCCTTCGCCGTCCTGATGTGATGGTCTGGAGCGACGGGATCTACTACGATGCTGGTCCCTCCGGTCGAGTCGTGCTGATAAAGCAGCCTGAGCACTCCGGACCTCTCGAAGGTTACCCAAGATGGAACCCTGAGTAGCCTCTACAAGCTGGTAGTGTCGGCTGTTGAACTCTCTCTGACGGTTCTGCTCTAATGAAATAGCGTTCAAGGTACGGCAAACGTTGCTATAGGAACGATCCGAAACCAATCGCGATTGTTGCATGAAGCTCATATTGTCCGTCAGCTGCTGTGAAATAGTAGAGAGAAGGCCATCACGCCTTTCCTCTCTAGCTGTCATATCACGCCACATCTCCTCGGTGACAAAGAATCCAGGAGCAGTACCTAGTCGAGAGGATTTCTCGACTTTGAAGCCTCTGAATAATTTTCTGTTGCCTTTCGCCCGGTCTTCCATCACGAAGAATAAATCCGTTGAACTCCATTGTTGAAAAGCTCCTTAGGTAGTGAAAATAGTAGAAAAGTGGTTTATGAGGGGAATGATAAAGTTTTGATTTTTTTGGTTTTTGATGGATGAAAATGGAAATGGATGTTGGATATGTTTTATGGATGGAGGGTATTTTGGAACTGGGGGAGCTTTAATGGGGTTCAAGGAGGATTTGGAAGGTTGGAAAAATGGGTTTTTGGTGAAGAAAGGGATGAAAATGGTGGAAATGGGGATTGAATCCCGTATTTGTTGATGATACGGTGTGGCGCCCGCCACAGGGCCTATGGCGCCCGCCACAAGGCCAATGCCTGGGCCTTGTGGTTTTGGATCCTCCTTTTGGGCCTTCCGTGCACCTTGGTCTTCGGGGGGTCTGAATAGCGTTTTCTTCTTCTTTTCAAGGCTTGAGGCTTGCATATATTTTTTTGTAAAGACAAAAATGAAAATATTTTTGTCTTATATTTATTTTTCTTTTGCACGACAAAAAATAAAATGCTTAAAAATCAAAAAAAGAAAAATTAGTGCATAATATGTATATATATATAAGGAATTCAAAGTGCATGAAAATATAAAAGTGGAAATGCGATAAATAAAACGAAGTTAAATACTAGGGTAGTGTTGTCAGGGTGGAATGAGTCATGTGGTAGGTTTCTTATCCTGGCTTGATCCACGAATCTCAGCTATCTCCCTCCGAAGCTCGTCGATCGCCTGATGTAGAGCATCGGTCTCTGAGGCATGAGTGAGATCAGAAACCTGCATCTGTAACTCTAAGTCTGCCACTTCCTGCTTGAGCAGGGCAGTCTCCTTTCGGAGCTCATAAATCTGTGTTTGTAGGTCGGGTGGCTGCAGAGACATATTGTTAGACATAACAGTGATTCGGGGAGTAAGAGGTGTAGGAGTGTACTCAGCGGCGGGAGGCGATTTCGGCTCTTCGACAGTCTCTCCATAACCCTCTAGAGCATAACTCCAATTGGTAGGATCATGGACACTGGTCATCAGCGGATCTGGTAATGTAAAGTAGTGTATCGCTTCACCGTCGATCAGCAATCTAAACATGTTGGGCTCAAAAGAAGCTCTCCTCATCAGTCCTCTATCAAGACAAAAATCAATATCCAGGGTGGTGTAGCAGCAGAAGGTCCTGAGGTGCAATAGCTTGCGAGACAAACCCAATGCAGTAGCAATCTGTGTAACAATCCCACCGACATGGATGATTCCTACTGATGATCTGGCAACACTAGCAAGGCCCTTCAGTAGAAAGTTGCCACAAGCAACAGGGCGAGACTGAGTCGCACAAAATAGTAGGAAAATCTCCTCTTCACTTAGCAGTGTCTCTGTATCTGGAACACCTAGGAAAGAATGTGCTAGAATCATCTGGAAGTACCTCAATGCAGGGTTGTGGATTACCTGAGAAAACTGGGTAGAAGGATCTTGGCTCCCTCCGCCTGATATTTTAGTCCAAAACTTTTCCACTTCTCTGCTCATAAAATACCCCATCGGAGTCTCTGGAATAGCATCAGGAGTAGTCTGGAAACCTAGTAAATCACCAAACTCTTTGTGAGAGAATGAGTAGTCAATCCCGAACAACCTGAAAACAGCGAGTCCATCGGGTCCAGCCCAAGGGTCATGATGAAACGAGCTGAGGAACTCAAGAGTCAAGTTCCTATAAGTGTTGTTCCTGTCGTCAAACTGGTCCCACTGGAGTTGATGGCATAAAAATCTGACGCTTGGCTCTATCCCCAAGGCATCCATGCAGTCATGGTCAGGGTACCTGGTAGGAGCCATAGGGCGTCTCATGTGAACATAGTAACGCTCTCTCTGTGCATCATCTCTAAAGGCCACGTGCATGTCATCAGGGTTCTGCATTCTGTACAAGGTTAGCAAACAAGTCCTGAAAGCACATAAAACATTCAATCGTGAGTCCTGACATAATAACAAATTAAAATAAAGTAAAAATAAAAATAAAAAGTACAAAAGTAAGAAAAACCATGGGTTGCCTCCCATGCAGCGCTTGTTTAACGTCATTAGCTCGACGACCGATATTTAAACATCATTGGAAGGATATGGTGGATCACTCAGAGTATGACAGGTGTATGTTGTTGGAATGTCACCTCCTTCGTAGGGCTTCAACCTCTGTCCATTGACTATGAACGGTTTACATGTTTGGTTCTTGATTTCAATAGCACCGGATCTCAGGATCTTAGATACTTCGAAAGGGCCAGTCCATCTCGAACGGAGTTTACCTGGAAATAGTCGTAACCTAGAATCGAACAGGAGAACAGGATCGCCTATTTTGAAGTCTCTTCTTATGATTCTTTTGTCATGCCAAGCTTTTGTTCTTTCTTTGTATATGATGGCATTTTCGTAGGCAGATTGTCTGAGCTCTTCTAACTTGTGGATATCAAGGATACGTTTCTCACCAGCTGTCAAGTAATCCAAATTCAAAGTTTTGATGGCCCAATAGGCCTTATGCTCCAACTCAAATGGTAAGTGACATGATTTTCCATAGACCAGTTGATAAGGGGTTGTTCCTATAGGAGTTTTGAAAGCGGTTCTATAGGCCCATAATGCTTCTTGAAGTTTCTGCGACCAATCTTTTCTAGATATAGAGACAGTCTTCTCGAGGATTTGTTTTATCTCCCTATTAGATACTTCCACTTGTCCATTGGTCTGTGGGTGGTATGGTGTTGCTACTCTATGCTTAACTCCATACTTGCTTAAAAGTTTATCAAATATTCTCGATATGAAGTGTGATCCTCCATCACTTATGACTAAACGGGGTGTTCCAAACCTGGGAAATATATAATTCTTGAATAATTTGATGACTACTCTGGTGTCGTTTGTGGGTGCGGCGATAGCTTCAATCCATTTAGACACGTAGTCAACAGCTACTAATATGTACTGATTTCCAAAAGATGGTGGGAACGGTCCCATAAAGTCTATACCCCATACGTCGAAGAGTTCTACTTCTTGGATATTTCTTAACGGCATTTCATTACGTCTTGAAATATTTCCTGTGCGTTGGCATCTGTCACACTTGACAATGAAAGCATGGACATCACGCCACATGGTAGGCCAGAATAGGCCAGCTTGAAGAATCTTGGCGTAGGTCTTAGATGTGCTTGCATGTCCACCATAGGGTGCAGAGTGACAATGCTCAATTATATTATTTACCTCTTCTTCTGGAACACAACGGCGGAAAATGCCATCTTTACCTCTCTTGAAAAGAAATGGATCGTCCCAGTAGAAGTTTCTCACATCACTATAGAACTTCTTCTTCTGGTGGTAGTTTAGATCAGGGGGTATGATGTCAGCGGCTAGGTAATTAACAAAATCTGCATACCAAGGTACATTGCTTATAGCTAAGGATTTATGAAATTGCTCATGAGGGTCTGGGTTATCATCTTCAATGGTTTCTAGTTGGGCTATCAGTCTATCGTAGGCAAAATCGTCATTTATGGGTACTGGATCAGGTTTCAGGTATTCTAGCCTAGATAGGTGATCAGCTACCACATTATCAGTGCCTTTCTTGTCACGGATATCCAAGTCAAACTCTTGTAATAATAGAATCCATCGAAGTAACCTAGGCTTGGCATCCTTTTTGCTTAGTAAGTAACGAATGGCAGCATGGTCGGTGTAGACTATAATCTTGGCTCCTACTAGATAAGATCTAAATTTGTCTATTGCAAAAACTACAGCTAGGAGCTCTTTTTCGGTTGTTGCGTAGTTGAGCTGTGCAGCGTCTAGGGTTCTACTGGCATAATAAATCACATGTAACTTCTTATCTTTTCTCTGACCTAGAACGGCTCCAACAGCATAATCACTGGCGTCACACATTATCTCAAACGGTTCCGACCAATCAGGGGGTTTCATTATAGGTGCTGAAATCAGAGCTTGCTTCAGAAGATTAAATGCTTCAGTACATTTTTCATCGAAGATGAACTCAGCATCTTTCATTAAAAGACCAGTTAAGGGCTTTGTTATTTTGGAGAAATCCTTGATAAAACGTCGGTAAAATCCGGCATGTCCAAGAAAGCTTCTTATCTCCCTGATAGTCTTCGGCGGTTTTAGATTCTCTATGACTTCTATTTTTGCTTTATCTACCTCTATACCTTTTTCGGAAACTATATGTCCTAAAACAATCCCTTCGGTGACCATGAAATGACATTTTTCCCAATTTAGCACAAGGTTTACCTCCACACATCTCTCCAGGATTTTCTCAAGGTTGACAAGACAATTTTTGAAATCTGACCCACAAACTGAGAAATCGTCCATAAATACTTCCATGATTCCATCCAAATAATCAGCAAAGATAGACATCATGCAGCGTTGGAAAGTTGCAGGAGCATTACAGAGTCCAAAAGGCATTCTTCTATAGGCAAAGGTTCCAACTGGGCATGTAAAGGTAGTTTTTTCTTGATCTTCGGGGTGAATAGGTATTTGGAAGAATCCTGAATATCCATCTAAATAACAAAAGTAAGAGTGTCTGGCTAGGCGCTCCAACATTTGGTCTATGAATGGTAATGGGAAATGGTCCTTCCTAGTTGCTTTATTTAATTTTCTATAATCTATGCACATACGCCAACCTCCATCAGTTCTTTTTGCTACAGGTTCGCCCTTCTCGTTTTGCACGACTGTGATGCCTCCCTTTTTAGGTACTACATGCACAGGACTCACCCATTTACTGTCCGAGATCTGATATATTATACCTGCCTCTAGTAACTTAAGAACTTCAGTCTTAACTACAGTACTCATTATAGGATTTATTCTACGTTGGTGTTCTCTAGAAGGTTTTGAATCTTCTTCAAGCAAAATCCGATGCATGCATACGGATGGGCTTATTCCTTTTAGATCAGAGATCTTATATCCTAAGGCTGAGGGGTACCTACGTAAAACTTCTAATAATTGATCGGTTTCTTCTTGGTTTAAGGTAGCACTGACTATAACTGGACGGTTCATATCTTCATCGAGAAATTCATATCTCAGGTTTTTAGGCAGTTCCTTAAGTTTTACGGTCGGTTTTATAGGGCAAGGCATAGGATCTGGGGTAAGAGATAAACATTCGTGAAGGTTATCATCAATGTAGGGTGTTTTATAATTGTCATCTTCCAAAATAAGGGTTGATGGCAATTTTATAGATTCAGTTTCTTCTTCTTGTTCTAATTCCCTAATACATTCTTCGATGATATCTAAGGCATAACAAGAATCTCCTATCACAGGTGCCATAAGAAATTTTGACAATATAAATTCTATCTTCTGGCCACCTACCTCAAAAGTTAGTTTTCCCTTTTTAACATCTATTACGGCTCCAGCAGTCGATAAGAACGGTCTACCTAGGAGGATTGGTATGTCGTCATCTTCTTTAATATCCATGACAACAAAATCAGTAGGTATAAACAGCTGACCTATCCTAACAGGGACGTCTTCAAGTATGCCTATAGGGTATTTAACGGATCTATCGGCTAATTGAAGTGACATCTTAGTAGGTTGTAATTCTCCTAAGTTTAATCTCTCACAAACTGCTAAAGGCATTAAGCTCACACTAGCTCCTAAGTCTAGAAAAGCTTTTTCGATGACATGATTCCCCAAAACACAAGGAATGGAAAAATTTCCGGGATCTTTATCTTTCTTTGCTAACCTATTTTCGGAAATAGAATTACATTCCACGGGTTTCGGATCTTCGAGTCTACGTTTATTTGTAAGTATGTCTTTGAGAAACTTAGCATAAGAAGGTATTTGGGTGATGGCTTCTGTAAAGGGGATTTCTACGTGAAGTTTTTCTATAACCTTAACGAATTTTTGATATTGATTATCGATTTGGGTTTTCTTTAATCTTTGAGGGTAAGGTATTGGTGGTTTGTATGGCGGTGGCGGTACATAGGTTTTATTTTTAGGTTCTTCTCCTTTTTCTTGACTTTCCGGGGTTTCAGGCTTCTCTGGTTCCTTTTCCTCATTCCTCTCAGAAGTTTCGGGCTCACTTAATCTAGGGTTTAAAGGTTCCTTATAAGCGGTTCCACTTCGTAGAGTAATGGCATTAGCTTGCCCTTTCGGGTTTTGTTGAGGTTGTCCAGGGAACTGTCCTCCAGGTGTAGTCTGTGGGGCTTGGTTTAACGCTACCTGAGAGATCTGGGTTTCAAGCATCTTATTATGAGTAATAATTTGATCAACCTTGGTTCCTAACTTGGTAATTAGTTCGTTAACATGGACGTTATGGTTCATGAACTCTTTGTTTTGTTGTTTTTGAGCAACGATAAAATCTTTTACAACTTCCTCAAAGCTCGGGCTAGGTGGTACAGGTTGCATAGGTTGATTTGTTCTAGGGGCTTGGTAACCTTGTTGTCTCGGAGGTGCGGTATTTTGGATAGGGTTATTATTTTTGTAGGAGAAGTTTGGGTGATTCCTCCATCCAGGGTTATATGTGTTTGAAAATGGGTTCCCTTGGGTATAGTTCACTTGCTCAGTGTTGGTTTCATTCAACAGATTGCATTCGGCGGATTGGTGTCCTTGCGTTCCACATATCTCACAATTCGGCGAAACTGCGGCAACAGTATTCGGAGTTGTACACATATGTTCGACTCTAAGGGCCAACGCGTCCATTTTAGCCTGCATCATGTCTATAGAGCTTAGCTCATGTATTCCTCCTTGGGCTTCCTTCTTTTCCACTGTCGCTCGTTCTACTCCCCATGATTGATGGTTTTGGGCCATATCCTCGATAAGGGCACTAGCTTCGGGGTAAGGTTTGTTCATCAGTGCGCCACCAGCGGCAGCGTCGATGGTCATTTTAGTGTTATAAAGAAGTCCATTATAGAAGGTTTGGATGATTAGCCAATTCTCTAGGCCATGGTGTGGGCATGCTCTTAATAGTTCTTTATATCTCTCCCAGGCTTCGAACAACGACTCTCCTTGGTGTTGGGTAAATCTAGTTATTAGGTTTCGAAGAAGAGCGGTCTTACTTGGGGGAAAATATCTAGCAAGAAAAACTTTTCTAAGGTCATCCCAAGTTGTTATTGAATTGGGTGGAAGGGAATCTAACCATGATAGAGCTTTATCTCTGAGGGAAAAGGGAAATAATCTTAAGCGTATTGCCTCAGGAGAAGCTCCATTGGTTTTAAAGGTGTCTGCTAACTGAAGAAAGTTTTTTAAATGTTGGTTCGGGTTATCAGTAGCGAGACCTGCGAATTGTCTCTGTTGCACTAATTGCAGCAGGGATGGCTTAAGTTCAAAATTATTGGCTGGGATAGCGGGGTTTACTATACTGGAACTAGGTTCCTCGTTTGATGGTTGGGCGAAGTCCTTAAGAGGTCTTCGATTTTGATCTTCGGCCATAGCTCTCCTATTCCTATGGAAAAATAAACGTGCGCGAGCGTAACGTTCAGGTTCAGCTAGAGGGTCTACTAAACTTCCGGCACTGCGAGTCTTTCGCATTGACCGGTGGGTAACAACCTTAGTCTAAACGGTATAACTACAGAGTAATGAAATTTGACGATATTGGTCCCCGGCAACGGCGCCAAAAACTTGATGTGCTGTTTTTCGCAAGTGTACGAATCACGTCAAAGTAATATAAAAGATTATCGAATCCACAGAGACCAAGTGTCAATCTATCGTACCTGTTGTTATGGTGTTTATCTAAGGCAACTATTTTTAAGGGTTTTAGTAAGGGTGCAATGGTAAATAAAATTATAATTTTAAATAATAAATAAAAGACAGGCTCGAATGTAATTCACGTAATCAATGATAATCCAGTACTTGTTAATGGAACTACTTATGGGCAATGTTTTCTCCTTTGAAAAGAACTAATTTAACAGGAACTGTCGCTTTCGCGTATTCAGAACCGAGTTGTACTCTCTAATCAACCCCTCCTATTGTCACGGATAAGAAGGTGCGTACTGCGTTAGAGTAGTAAACCTATTTTTAAGAAATATAGTTTCTTAACTAAGTTGAAAAGTATTTTAACCTGGACTTCTTAGCAAAAAGAGGTTCTATGAACCAGACTCTAAATCTCATAACGCGTCCTAAAATCGTTTTAAAATCTCTTTTCTTTTTAATCTAAAAACTCCTAATGAACTATACAAAGCGCTTTTGGCTGTTTTTGAAATAGTTAAAAACAATTACTTGAATTGAAAGATAAAATAGCCCTTGGGTGTTTCCACGAACAATTATACTGATTCCTGGTTTAATTACGATCCTTACATTCTAACCTTTATGGGATTAGTTAGACATGATAAAGTAAATATTCTTTTTATAGTTTTTCATATAAGTAATTTAAAGCGAGTGCGGGAAGTAAACAAAGTAAATGTGCGAGTGCGGGAAGTAAACAACGTAAAGGTGCGAGTGCGGGAAGTAAACAACGTAAAGGTGCGAGTGCGGGAAATAAACAAAGTAAAGTGCGAGAAAATAAATAAAAGTAAAGCAATGCGGAAAAGTAAAATACGAACTGGAATTAAAATGGCGGCAGGATTAACTTCCTCCAGAGTGCTCCAAAACTCGAACCACAGACAGATTACAGACTCGATCACTCGATTGCAGAGGCACCCCGATGTGGAATGGCAACTGCTTTATAACTGATATATGCCTAGAGAATTCTAATTCTGGATGAAGAAAAACGAAAATCTAAGGTCCTATTTATAGGAGAAACTGGAAGCGCGAAATGACCGGGACGCCCCTCCACTAAAAAGTGGAGGTTGAGGATTTTTGCCTTGTGGCGCCCGCCACAGGCCTATGGCGCCCGCCACGGTCCCTACAGGGGATGATGTAGTGGGGATCGTGGGTCTTGGAGGTTGAGGAGTGGTCTTGAGACGTGGCCACGTCATGGCTAACCCCATGGCGCCCGCCACAGCGGGTGCCGTAAGTGCAAAATGCTGAATTTCTAGGTTTTCGTCCGTTTTCACTCCTTTTTCGCTCCTTTTCTCGATTCCAGCTCCGATTATTATAAAAACCTGAAAACATAAGAAAACAAAGCAATAACAAAGCAAAACAACAATAAAAGCTAAGAATGCATGCGAAATCGGAGTCAGAAATACGGTGAATTTTAGTGTGATCAGTAATATTAATGCAAAGTTCAATGTAAGTTTTGAAAAAGTGTGTCATCTATTGAGGTGTCGTGATAGTGAAACGAATGGACCGTTAGCCCAAACATTATGCTAGTTTTGATTGGCGTGAAAAATATATCAAGAGAAATGACACCAATATTGGTGATTAGAAATCATGTGAGGAGTCAGGTTACGCAACCTTGCGATGTTATGCTTTCAGAATAAACCTCGTCTCAATTAGGTCTTTTGAGGGTTGTAACGTGGTCTGGTTCACGGTTATAAAACAAAGGATATTAGGCTCAAAATATGATTTGTACCCACCCCTTCTTCTTAATGATCTCCAGTCCTACGCTCAGTTAATTCTACACTTGTCTTGACGGTATAAACTTGATGGTTCAAGGTTTGCTCGACGTGGCAATCACCTTATTTTGGTTTTTTATGGATGTCAGTGACCCTTTTGATTTGGGTGGCCACTGAATGTTACTTTGTTTTTGTTGAGGGTTTCGGGGTCCTCTTTTGTCTTTGTTTTTGATCCCTAACTTTTGCATGGATTGATTTTGCTTGTCAGATCCATCGGGATTGCCTTGATTTTGCCTAAGTCTCCTCTAAGGTGTTTGACTTAGCAGATTTTTTTTTCATTTTATTTTTGGGAAGGTTGTGACTGCCATAGCATGGGTCTTTGATGAACAACCGTCTTTGGGATTTCGCTTTGTTGATTCAAGTGCGGAGTTGGATTAACTGAACACTACCCTGCCCCAGGTTGAGTGTAAAGGTTTGAATATCCGAAGGAAACTACTACTTCTAGGCTCGAAGTGGTCTACTAGGGATTAACTCCTTATATCTCCGGTGTTTAGTGGAATTGAAGCAATGCTTGTACATCATTGACGAGATTCGGTCTGAAAGCATACAGTTTGCAATTATGGGTATCTCGTTTTCATCATCCTCCCTCAAATCATGCTAAGGAACAGTGAATAGAGTGAAGTGAACAAAAATGTGTCGGTGATAAGTGAAAATGAGTGAATACGACATAACTAATTCAAAACATGCATAAACGATACATTAATGAAAACCAAATACGAATGGCAATTGTTCAAAGCATACAATACTTAAACAAACAAAGACAAATATAATAAATGCGTAATATGAAATGGCGACATGAAGGCCTTCTTCGAGAAATGAACTTGACTTTGCTTGATCTGATGTTGGCACTAGTTGGCTGGTGGCATCGGATTGTTGATGACATTTGGAGACTTCCCATTGAAGTTGATAGCATCCCTGTCTATCATGTCTTGAATTATGTGCTTGAAAGCTCTGCAGTCCTCAATGGTATGACCTGGAGCGCCCTTATGAAACTCACAATGAGCATTTGCATCGTAATCGACAGAAATGACAGTTGGAGGAGCCAAATCTCTCGGAACAACAGCTTTCTTCTCCATCAATTGAGCAAAGATTTTAGCATATGTCATTGGTAGACGATCAAAGACTCTATCTGGCCTCCATGTTCTCTGCTGAAGCTGTGGGCGAGTACCTTGTCGTTGATGAGTAGCTTGCATTTGTTGTTGTTGAGGAGGATATTGGTATCCTTGCTGATTGTAGGCTTGTTGCTGATGAGCCTGTTGCTGTGGCATCTGAGCTTGAACTGCTTGAACAGCTGGCTGATAAGGCATTGGAGCATATTGCGCAGCAGCAACATACAGATACTGATAATAGGGAACTTGATAAGGCATAGGAGCGGGAGCTTGTTGAGAAACTTGCCCTTTCTGCAAAGAGATGGCATTTGTTTCGCCCTCTTTCTTCTTGTATCCGTTGAAAGGCTTCTTGGCATTGGCTTGGCTATTAGAACCTCCCGGGATCTTTCCACTCTTCAGCCCTTCTTCAATTCTCTCACCAACGATCACCAAGTCAGAGAATCCAGTGGAGACACTACCGATCATCTTTTCGTAGTACTGGCCTTGTAAAGTACCCATGAAGATGTCAATTAGTTCACGGTCACCAAGAGGTGGATGCACCCTTGCGGCTAGCTCTCTCCATCGTTGCGCGTACTCCTTGAAGGATTCGCCATCCTTCTGAGTCATACTCTGAAGTTGAGTATGATTCAGAGCAAGATCGGTATTGTACTTATACTGCTTGACAAATGCATCGGCTAGCTCAGCCCAAATGCGCACACTGTTACGTTCCAGCTGCATATACCATTCGAGTGATGCCCCAGACAGACTGTCTTGGAAGCAATGAATCATGAGCTTTTCATCTCTGGCATAGGCAGCCATCTTACGACAGTATATCTTTAGATGAATATTTGGGCAACTAAGACCTTTGTACTTCGAAAATTCCGGCGTTTTGAACTTGGGAGGAATGACAACATCAGGCACCAAGCATAATTCCAAAGCACTGAAAGAATTTGAACTGTGCCCCTCCATGGCTTGGAGTTTCTCGGCTAGATCTCGGCACATCTTCATGGATTCTGAATCCTGAGCGGCAACAGGACTGGAAATGGGGATAGCAGCATGATAGTTCTGAACGTCGTCATAATGATCCATCAGAGTATCTTCAGTATGGGGAGCTGGGATCTGCACGACAGTAGGCTGAGCCTGCAGGATTGCTCCAACAGTAACTCCAGGCGCTGGGATTGGCTGAGAAGTGTTTCCTTCGGCTGCGTTATTGAAGTTCAACGGCATCCTATGAGGATTTGGAATTGGAACCAAAGGGATGGCAGTAGACCCTTGTCCTTGACCATTGTTGTTGACGACAGCAGCGGCTTCACGCTGTTCTTCCTCTCTTCTGGCTGCGAGGATGGCTTCGAGGATCTGGTCGATCTTTCCTTTCATAGAATCCAACTCTTCCCTGAAGGCAGCTTGCTCCTGCTGAATCTGCTCCATCATTCGTCTTGTATTGGCTCTAGTTGCGTACTGGTGTCGAGGAATCAGCTTGATTTACTGGAGAGGAAGGAACGAAGACATAAGATTCTGTTGAAGGACTGAGAATGCAAAATGCACAACATATTAAATGCAATACAAATGGTATGCAAGATGCAATGCAAGATACAAGATCCAGGATCACAGGATCACAATCAAACAATTTTGGAGCTGATAACTGTAACAGATACACCACCACAATTTCCGAAGAAAAAAAAACTGACAGGTACAACCTATACGGGAAGATCTAAACATTCTACCCATAAACCCACTTACGGGATGGTTTCTACGTTTGGTTCCCAGGATCACGGACACTAGTCGTATTAGCGTCACGCAACAGGCTGGCTGTATTACGACGATAATGACGATAAGGTCTCCCCTGAGCGGGGTCCTCATGCTAGGCGCACAAGGAGCGAGTCCTTGGAGACTAACACTACACGACCACCAATATTGGAACTGGTGCTAAAAAGGGTTCCCAGAATCATGGACCCTTCATTAATCAAGTTGTGCGACAAGCTAGCTGTGTTACAACAAGATCCACGAATAGGTCTCCTCTGGAGGAGCTTTCATGCTAGGCCCATAAGGAGCGAATCCTTGGTGACTAACAATACTCGACTACCAATTCTAAACTAAGTGTTCTCTCTGCTTTTACCAAAGCTCGGGCGTAGAGCCTTACTCATGACGTCATCCCAAGAACCAACAGGCCAAGATAACAAGCACAAATAAAAATCCACAAGAGAACAAATACATAAACAAGAAGAAAACAAACAAAAAACAAACACACCTCACAAACCAAAAGATAGGCTTGACTCTCTCTTTGCATGGAGCAAAATGTCCCCAGCAGAGTCGCCACCTGTCGCACCTCGAAAAATCACGGAGAAATTTCGGAGAACGCAACCCTCGCGCGAAAGGCGCCGAAATGCGGTTCGACAGAGTCGCCACCAAACTTTATTTTTCCCGAATAAACGGGAGAGGAAAATATCGAGAAAACCTCTTGAAACGAAAAGGATAGGAACAGGGCTGTCGCAACCAAGTTCCGGGTTCGGGAGTCGGTTACGTGAGGGGAAGGTATTAGCACCCCTCACGTCCGTCGTACTCGACGGGAACCTCTTAAGGTATTTGTGGAGAGTGTTGTTTAGGTTTACTTGTTTTCTTCTCGATGATAAATGTGAATTGGTAGGATAACAGGATAAAGACACTAGGGGAAAGATGGGTGGTTAGAAGATAGGGTGCTCGTCAAGGATTGGGGCCCTTGTGCCTACGTATGCTCATTCGGACGAGAATGAGAAATCAGAGCGTCGTAGTTCGACTACGGGAAAGGTTGGAAATGTGTGAATGGAATAATGGAGGAAGATAGAAGTGTGCTCGCCAAGATCATCACAATCTTGTGCCTACGTATCTTATATTCAAGAATGAATAAAGAATCAGAGTGTCTGTAGTTCGTGGTAACAACCACGAAAAGATGAGGTTGAATGAGAGGATAGGTAGAAGGTAGAGAAAGACGAAAGAGTGACTGACAAGCAACCCAAAAGCGTGCCTCAAGAGCTTGTCACTCAAGGATTCAAGGAATGCGAGATTCCAAGAACTCCATTCTTTCGAAAATTGGGTTGAATAGATTGAAGATTGGATGTTTTGAAATCGAAAGAATGAACTAATAACCACTCAATGGTGTGCCTCGAGAGTTACTCATTCGAATATTCAAAGAATGCTAGATTCTAAGAACATCCCTCTTTCATAAGTTTAAAAACGTTTGTAGAAAGATTGAATCGAAAATGAAATACGAGGCAAAACGAGGTTGGTTTGAAGAAAGGGTTCGACGATGAGTCGAGGAATTGATTAGAAGATAGAACCGACTTGACGACGTGTCAAGGGTTAGGATGGTGAGAAACAATATTAGTCCCTAAGGGTCCCCCTAATATCGAAACCACGAGGAACTGTGAAGTGTGTGCGAAATATCGACGGTTGCGAATGCGGACGAACACTCGACTTAGGAGAATGTTTGAAAAAGATTTGGTTTGAAAAAGTAGACAGATTGAATAAATAATAAATCAAGAGCGTGCCTCGAGAATTATTTACTCAGAGATTCAAGGAATGCTAGATTCCAAGAACCTCCTTCTTTCGAAGTTTGAATTGAGGAGATGTTTAAAAAATAATTCGGATTGAAATGAGGTATGAAAAGTGAGAATACGATATTGGATTTGAAAATGATAGGAGAAATGACGATTATTTAATAAATGAGACGTAGGCCTCACAATCAATTAATCGGGGTATTATCGAGATGCTAGATCTCGAAAACACCTTTTTCATTTGAAAAATGTTTGGATAAACAATAGAAATATCACACAGAATGCTAGATTCCTATGATATGTCTTTGTTAAAAGAGTGTGCTAAAAACGAAAAGTCGAACGAAAAATTATTTAAGACGTACGCCTCAATAACAATGGTCCAAAAATCCAAGAAGTGCTAGACTTCAAAGATTTAGTTTTTCGTAATTTTATTGAAAAAATAAATTAGTGTTAAAAAATATATTGAAATAAGATTAGCAAAATAATTAATTTTAAAAATGGTTTAATTAAGAAAATAGTTTAATATGTATAATGCTCACAATTATATATATATATATATATATATATATATATATATATATATATATATATATATATATATATATATATTAAAACATGAAACAAAAGCCTTATAAATAACATAATAGTTTAATATGTATAATGCTCACAATTAAAATATAAATATATATATATATATATATATATATATATATATATATATATATATATATATATATATATATATATATATATATATATATATATATATATATATATATATATATATATATATATATATATATATATATATATATATATATATATATATATATATATATATATATATATATATATATAAACATCATGAAACAAAAGCCTTATAAATAACATCAGTAATTTTCTAGTATGATTTACAAAATTCAATACAGTACGAACTAACTGAAAGCAATGCCACCGAAATTGCCTTCAAATCATAATAGAAACAAAAACAACATATATTAACATCAGCATAATTTCTATGATAAAATAAATGTGGTGTCAATCAACCATTATTCTACATATACTCGAATCAAAAGGCCATTTATGACATTAATCCAAATTAAATATAACAATATTACTTTTCATTTTTCTGCAACAGGAAACCAACATACATATGGCAGAAAATTCTAACAAGCCGTATCAGTCATCCAAACATAAACTATATCAGTTAATATCTGCTCACAAACAGCAGAATATTTTTAGAAAAATATGGACTAATTCTAAACAAAATACAACAACATACGACATCATGCGATCTGAAATATAAACAACACAACAAATGATAAGGGAAAGCGTGAAGCCGCCATATCGAAATATTACCGAAACCGAAACGCCGAATGCCTTGTTGTATGCACTGTGTTAGGACCGATTGATGTTTGAGAGAAACGAGATGGCGTTTTTTGCTGTTGGATCTGGTTTGGTCTGGATGTTCGCTACAGCGGCGGAATCGCGGCAAGCTCAACAGCAGCAGCTTCAACTTCAAAAAGTTGTCGACTCAAATCGACATTGACAATGTATCCTCCATAATATATTCTCTTCTGCAGAGCTGATTCTTGACCCACATCAAGAGCAACACGCAAGTAATCGAATCCGCTCTTACTCGGACCAAGTCGCTACACTGTGGATTGGACCTGAAACACAACAGTTCAACATTACAGGCAACAGAAAAAATGATCTTAAATCATGAAGTTTGAAGGAGGTCTTGATGGGTTGACGACGGAAAGCACTTTGAGAGAAGGTGTTTCATGATGTGAGAAGACGTTCCACGATTGGGGTTTTGAAGTTTATGAAAGGCGGAGGATTTGAGAGGGGTTTGGTTTTCGTAGCAGGAGAAGATGAAGGTTCTGATTGAGGGATGGTGAAGGGTGGCGAATGGAAGATGATGAGTGGAAGAAGAGGATGGACGGCGCCGGCTAGGGTTTGAGAGGATGGCGGCTGATTTGGTCTTTGGGAGAGGCAGTGAACAGTCCATCCCTTTAGGGTTTTCTCATTCCCTTCTGTTATATGCTGTTGCTTCTGGGCCTTCCACCATTGGGCCATCCCTCACTCCCATTTCCGTTTTTTCTTCAAATTTTAATCCTCCCTCTTTAAGTTCTTTTCAATATTTTGTTAACATTAAAACATATAATTATAATATAAACTAACATAACTCTAAGAAATAAAATATTAACCAATATAATTAAATAAGTACTAAAAAAACAAAAATAATATTAATTACTTAAAAAAAATATTATTAGTAACATTTAAAAAAAAAGAAAAAATTTAAGAAATTAACAAAAACAAAATTCACATGAAAAAGTCCTTAGCCCACGTGTCACGCCTTAATTGGTTAAAAAGAAGAAAAGATAAAATTTTAAAAAACAACCAGTTGTAGGTGAACACGTGTCTAAATGACATGAAGTTGAGCGGGCAGTGTAAAACATAAAAGAATAATAAAAAACAAAAATATTTGAAAATTGGTAGGACAAATTTAGGGTATGACACTTTTAAGGACTCTTTTTAATTGGACAATTTGAAATGAATGTGGCTCACACTTTGTGCATACAAAATTCTGTTTTTGATCACTAATTAATTTTTGTTTTTCATCTTTGAAATTATTTTCCATTATCTCAACCTTTTCTTCTAAAGTTGAGATTTGGTTCTTTTGTGATGAAATAGTTTTGTACATAATTTTTTATTCACCCAAAAATTCATCAATTTCCCCTTGAGCATCATTATCATAAATTAAAAAATTATTACTAACCTTGTCGTCTTCATCATCAGAATGATTAGGCCATTAGTGCTAAATTTGTGCTTTGATCATTATCTGATTCCGATGAGGAACTTATCTCGTTATCATCCCATGCTACGCATGCCTTATCTTTCTTGAACCCCTTTTTGCCTTTATAGGCATCGTTCTTGGAGAGTTTAGGACAATTTGGTTTGATGTGTCCTTGTTTTCCACATTCATAGCATTTGACATCTTGTGTGGATGTTGACGCCTCTTTCTCTTTGTTTTTTGAAAACTTCTTCCTTTTCATATAGTCAGAATTTCCAATATTATTTTTAGAACCAAAATATTTTCCTAACCTTTTTACAAGAAGCATGAAGTTTTCATCTTCAACCGAATCATCTACCTTTTCTACTTCTTTGGAATCAACCTTTAATGGGATGCTTTTAGATTTCTTATCTTGATTCTCATGTTTTTCAAATCGCTCAAGTTCCGTCTCATATTCTTGAAGTTTTCCAAACAATGTAGCGGATGCCATCATGGATAGACTTTTCTTTTCAGAAATTGATGTCACCTTGGGCTGCCATTCTCTGGACAAAGATCTAAGCACTTTAAGATTTAATTCATCGTTAGTTAATGCCTTACCGAGTGCTTTGAGATGATCTGCAAATCAAGAATTGATTCTCCTGGCTGCATTCTGAATAACTCGTATTCCTGACTTAACATATTCAATCTCGATCTTTTCACTTCAGTGGTTCCTTCATGAGTTTCCACTAAAGTATCCCAGATTTCCTTTGCTGATGCACATATTGAGAGGCGAAAGAGTTCGTACATGCTTAGTGCACTTTGTAGAAGATTGATTGCCTTTTTGTCATAGAGAACCTTTTTCTTATCATCGTCATCCCATGAACCTTTAGGCTTTGTTGATCCAACACCATTAACGACCGTTGAAGGAACGAATGGGCCATTTTGGACAACATCCCATATTCCATCTCCTTGTGCTTCTAAGTGAGCCTTCATGCGAATCTTCCAAAAATCAAAGTATTCACCACAAAACAGTGGAGGATTGTTGCTACTACCACCATCTTTAAACACACCTTTGTTGTTTGCGAAAGTCATTCTGAATCGATTAGGAACAGGTTACCTAAACCTACTCTGATGCCAATTGATAGTCTGATTTGCACCTAAGGGGGGAGGGTGAATTAGGTTCTTTGAAATTTTCTGGTTTTATTGATTGAGGTTATTACTTTCTTTGAGATATGAAGGGGTTATGAAAGCAGTAAAATGCAGAAAGTAAATAACACAGAGAAGTATCCTGGTTCCCTTCACACTGAAAGAGATTTCACTATAGTTAGACTGAGTGTACAATTGACTTTCTAACCTATAGGTATATTAAAGGCTCTTAACACCTTTAAAATCTGAACACTAAGTGCAAGAAGAATAATCTTCTTCAATGCACACACTTGCTTTCAACAATCCTAAATAGCAAGGGGAATAGATACAATCTTTGATTTTACAATGAGTTTGAAATCTGTGTATACAAAGTTTTATCAATGTTGTGATTGATCTTCTCTTTCAATGATAATTTCCACAGCTATTTAAGACTTTGTTGCTCAAGAATTTTCTTTCAAAAAATATAAAAATATGCAGAAAATTCTTTATGAAAATTGACTTGACTCAAGATGTGGAAAGATGAAAATATCGGTAAAGATTTTGAAAGAGGTTTTTTTTTTTGAAAATTGAAAGATTAGGTATTTATATTGCACAATCACCTCTTTGAAATATCATGCAAATCTTCAGAAAATATGATGAACAATTGCCATGATTCAATGGAAACAATTCAGAGAAGATTGGTTGAAGAGGTGCAATTTTTCAGAACAATTTTTCAAAAACGTTCAGTGAGCAATCGATTGCACATATAGGCCAATCGATTGCACCTTCACAAAAACACTTGAAATTTTGAATTTTGAACTGAGCAATCGATTGCACCAAAGCACCAATCGATTACACTATAAAACAGTAGCAAAAGTGAAGTAAAATTTTGATCATGCAATCGATTTCTCCAAGAGTGCAATCGATTGCACTGGCAAAAACATAGAAAAATCTTGTTTCAAAAAGCTTGTGAAAGTGTGAAAAAGTAATGCACATGATTTTTAATATTTGAGTAACTAGGACTTAAATACTCGATGAAGATTTTCATTATACCTTCTAATGAGATTATTCTTCATATCAAGTCTTCGTCCTGATGTCTTGAAGATAATTGAATATCTTTACCTTCTTGTCAAGTGATTTGTCTTCATCAAAACATAAGTTGATCTTGAGAAGCTTGATTTCACATCCTTCTCTCCAATAGCTTGTTTGATGCATATATAGCAGTAAGCTAGTTCCTAAATTTACCATCCATAATGTACACACCATAATGAATAATTTGGTCTGTATTAGTTTTTTTTCTTCCAT
This sequence comes from Lathyrus sativus, assembly GCA_963859935.3. NCBI lineage: Eukaryota > Viridiplantae > Streptophyta > Magnoliopsida > Fabales > Fabaceae > Lathyrus > Lathyrus sativus. Next base: position 518,238,384 of record OZ012736.1, read on the forward strand.
TTCAACCTTATTACCATCCCATAGTACCCATATTCTCCCATTTACATGATTCTTATAGTTAGGGCTGGCAATGAACCAAACCAACTCGAAGATAGTTCGGAATTCGACTCGATAATTAAATCGTTGAACTAGGTTCATGAACCAAATGAGTTGAGTATGAGCGAAAAATTAAGTTCGTTAACTAAATGAGCTGAACTTGAACTATACATAGTTCGACTCGTTAGGTTCATGAGTCAACTCGACTACATATGAAAAGAATTATACTGTCTTTAAGATTAGGTTTAAATATTTACTTCAAATATTAGACAAATTTAATCTTCAATTTAGTAGTTTTTGAGTTAGACTCTCAAATGTATCTCTTGAAAGTTGTGTAGGTTTTGAATTAGTAGATTTCGAAGATAAAGTTAAATATCAATATGATAACTTTTATTTTATTTTAATATTTTATTTAAAAAATATATATTTATTTAAAATGTCAAATATACTAAAAAATATATATATTTAAAAAAATAGTTTTTAAGTTCGTGAACCATGTGAGCTGAACCTAATGAGATGAACCTAACGAGTCGAATCGAACTGTTCGTGAACTTATAACGAGTCGAGTTTGAGCTTAAAAAAAAGTTCGTGTCGAACTCGAACTCGAACTCGAATTCGAACAATTCTTAACGAGTCGAGCCGAGCTGAGGTGAGTTCGACTCGACTCGACTCATTTCCAGCCCTACTTATAGTTATCAATAACATTCCAATGTTTACCAAGAATCTTCCTACTCTTCTCAGCATGGTGCATTTTTACTCTAGTTTCTAAAATGATAGGAATCTCAGATTTCAGACTCGAAAGACGAGAGCTAATCTCTCTACCATTGGTTATCTTATTCAACCCCATAACATTCCATGATAAAATCATTTTTCCATTAATGGAGTTGCTTTAGGGTCCTTACAAACACCTAAAGCTCCAAATCCATTTGAACAAACAAGAGACTTGAGTTGGGTTTCACACATTATCTTCTTCCTCTATCGCGTGTTCCTCTTCTCACCTCTATCCAGTTGTCATCTGATTCACTTGGTGTTGTAGCTATGTTTCCACCTATTGGATTCTCTTTTTCCTCTGGTTCTTCCATTGTCTTTATAGTACTAGATTCTTCCCTGGCCTTTTCATTAACTATTTTTGGTCTCTCCTTTTTGACTGGGACTTTCCTCTCCTTATTGTAGCAATGACAAACCTTTTGGCATTGCTCAAAAAATTGGGGCCTCCATTCATATTCCAAATTTTGTTGTCTCTTGATTCCTTCATAGTGTTTGACGATTATCTCTTCACACAGTTTTTGTGTTATATCCACCTCCACCAAGATTCTTGCATATGTAATTCTCAATTTCTCCGTCATACATTCATCCTTAAACATCCGGGTTCAAATTGCACTTCCTATCTTTCCCAAACTCTTTTCCCCCCATAATTTTAAGGGCAATTGAGGACGTTTCACCCAGATTGGTAGTGCATGCAACATATCCCTTTCCATGGAAAAATTTGGTCGTCATTCCACGAGTACCATAGGCCTGTTTTGAATCGTATAAGGCCTTTTCACCATCATTTCATCATGCTCCTTATCCGTCTTGAATTTCAAGATGAAATAGCCTCCGTCATTATAATACATCTTCGGTAGCGTGACAAATCTCCACACCTTGCTTGTGTAGTTCTTCACCGCATTCATGCTTAAATTGGCCCCAATTACGTATATAATCAGTGTCGTTTCCTAATATCATACCTCAGATTCCACATATTCCTCTTCAAATTCAATTTCTACCTTACCATCTACCATGTTCGGCGCCACAAACTGAATCGCCATGTCATTGGTGGTGTTTCGATTACCACGAATAATATCAACCCACAATTTTGCACCATTTTCAGATTCCTTCGCTATCTTTGGTTGTTCTTCCCTAATTTCATGATTTAGGGTTTCAGAAAACCATGTACCTGATTATTCCTAAATCTTATCCTCTTCCGTTGCTACCCCTTCCTTTTTCTCCCATCTCCGATGATTCCTCCATCTTAATCGTTAGTTTTCCATCATCATGGTTCTTTTCCAGTGACTGAGAAACCTGCTTTTTTGGTAATCCCCTTCCCCGCAATTTGCCCGTGTTATCGGCCAGATTGAATTATCAAGAAGAGAGCGACTTTCGCTCAATTTCGACACTGAACTTATTGTTTGAAATGATTTGAATCGCCTGAAACACGAGCAAAGCGGCTAAAATCCTGATAAATTCAATCCGGCCAATAACACAGGCAAAATGCGACCTAAATGATATGCAGATGAAAATGAAGCAAAAGCCATTCAAAGTCGGAAAACCGGTGGGCAAATTTTAGGGTACAACACCGTGATTTTAGCGAGGGCTTCAACCTCGATCCATTTGGTGAAGTAGTCGACGCCCACTATCAGGTACTTGTTCTGATACGAGCCTAAGGTGAACGGGCCGAGGATGTCCATCCCCCACCAGGCGAATGACGAAGGCGAGGAGAGAGATTTGAGTTCGCTCGGCGGGGCGAGGTGCATGTACCTGTGCCGTTGGCACCTGTCGCATTTCTCCACGTGCTCTTTTGCATCAAGAAATAAGGAGAATTTTCTTGAACTTACGAATTAATCACAATGAAGATATTTATAAAGTTTGAAAAAATTGTCGTGGAAATCTTAAGTTAACATCTCTTGATATTGAAAAGAATATTGTTAAAGTTGTTGCAAGAGTCACTACTCAAGTTATACTGGATGATCTTGGAGATTATTTATTTGCTATTTTAATTGATGAATCTCGTGATATCTCAGTGAAGGAGAAAATGGTTGTGGTTATACGTTATGTAAATAATGAAGGAAAAGTTATTGAGTGTTTTCTTGGTGTTATTTATGTTTCAAATACTAGTGCTCTAACATTAAAATCGGCTTTGGAGTCATTATTTGCAAAATATGAATTAAGTTTGTCAAGGATACGTGGACAAGGCTATGACAAAGCAAGTAATATGCAAGGTGAATACAATGGTCTAAAAAACTTGATTTTAAAAGAGAATTGTTCTGCATGTTTTATTCATTGTTTTGTCCATCAACTCCAATTAGCTCTTGTGACATTAGTAAAAAAGCATTCTAAAATGGCTTTATTTTTTAATTTGGTTGCTAATTTATATAATGTTGTTGGAGCATCATGTAAGCGCCATGATATTCTTCGTGAAGTCAAACTACAAAGATGAAAGAAGCATTGGAACATGGAAAAATCTTTAGTGGGCGTGGCTTGAATCAAGAAATGGCAATTAAGAAGGCGGGGGAAACAAGATGGATGTCAAATTATGGTACATTACTTTGTATAATTTCTCTATTCTTTTCTATGATTGATGTGCTAGAAAGGCTTGAGGAAGATGGAACAGATTTAGATTAAAAAAAGGTGAAACACTAATACTGATGAATTATAGGCAATCTATTGAATTTATTTTCATCTTCCACTTGATGAAAATATTTTTAGGAATTACACATGATTTATCTCAAGCATTACAAAGAAGTGATCTAGATATTGTAAATGCTATGAAGTTAGTAAAAGTGTCCAAAATAAGGCTACAAGTTATAAGAGATAATGATTGAGATTTTTTGTTGAATGATGTTTCATTATTTTGTGAGTATAATGATATTGACATTCGATATGGATGACACTTTTCAACTAACACACAAAAAGTTAAACAGAAAAATGGAGAAAGTATCTAATTTACATCATTTTCAAGTTGAATCGTTTTATGAAATGATTGATCGACAATTTCAAGAGTTGAATAATTGTTTTACAGAAGTGAATACTAAGTTGCTCCTTTGTGTCGCTTGTTTAAGTTCAAGAGATTCATTTTTTACACTTGATTAAGAGAATATTTTAACTTTATTTCGGAACTTAGCCACTCACAATATCTTCAGATTGATCAAATTGTTGGAATATTAAAAAAATATCTTTGAGATTATATTAAGTGAATGTATCTCTTAGAATTATATTGTATGTTATTTATTATAATTTGTTCTTAATATTTATGTCTATGTATCCCTATGTTTGCGACAATTAATGAAGTCATGCTTTCTAAGTAATTAGAAGAGTGCAAAATACCTTTTCATATTTTTCATGTTGCGAACATTGTATGTGTTAGTTTTATAAACTTTTAAAACGGAAGTATTCGTCTATTTTCAAATGATAAATTAAATATTAATATTTTGATAAAAAAATATTATTAAATTTAAATTTACTAACTTATATTAAATATAAATAAATTGTAAAATATGTATTGTTTTTATTTTTTAAATCTTTTTTATAGATTTGTTATTTATAAACTTCTCATTTATGGAATTAATTGAAAATTTTGATAAAATAAATTTATAAGTTTTTATGCTGGTGTATGTAGTGGTATAGTACGGGTTGAAAAAATATAGCATATAGGTAATTATAATGGTAGAAGGGCTGACTCCATGGATGTTTGTAGGACCTAATAATACAACTCCAACGTGAAAAAGCTGAAACAAACAATATTCAAAGTAACATTTGCAAAAGTTTAAAACTTCTCTTTGAAATCACATAAATTGTTTCATCGTCAATGTTCAATCCCTTTAATTTAGAAAGATCAAAGTTCATTTCATGTAACACCTTAGTTCAAACCTCTAATCTTACAACATCTTAAAACTTGGTAAATACCTAATTTCAAAGACAAAAATGCCAAGAGCGTTGTGAAGGCTTCTTTTCCGTAGAATCAATAAGTTAAAACCATTAAAGAAAGGAAGGTTGTATTCAAAATTCAAATTTATAAAAGTCTCTTTTTAGTTTGAGGAATGGTTTTAAGTCATTTATGGACAATTATATATGGAGATTGTGGTTGATTAAAGATATAATTATTGGAGATGCTTTGGTCTAAGGAATTTGTTTACTCAAAGAAGATAAATTTGTAAACTCAACGTATGCTCAATGAGTAGATGAATTTGTTGGATGTGTTTTGGTTTAGAGAATTTATCTACCCAAATAAGATAAATTTTCGAACCCAACGTATGCTCGTTGAGCGACTCATTTGCGATTCTGACCTTCGTTGTAATATGGGTTTTACGCATTCCACCCAAAGGGGTTTGTGTGATAATGTTGGCCTCTTCATGATAGCTTATGTTCATTAAAGATATATCTTGCCTTTATTATTTGTTCTAATGCATTCCTATTTTGTCTCAATAGTGACCTTCTCTATGAACAATTGTTATGCTTCTATTGAGATCCTAAATGGGTCTAATTTTAAGAAATGGAAGAAAGACTTAGAATTTTTATTAGGGATTGTTGACCTTGGCATGACATTGTGTGAAACCAAACCTGTGATCAATGATTCGAGTACACTTGAAGAGAAAGAAAAATTAGCTAAGTGGGAGAGGAGTGACCGACTTAGCTTGTGTGTTATGAAGAGGACAATTTCTGAACATCTGATAAATGGATTTCCTGAGAAAGAGAATGCAAAGAATATCTTATTGCTATTAGAGAGAGGTTTCATGCATCTGATAATGCTGAATCTGGATGTTTAATGAAACAACTCACGGACATGAAATATGATAACAATGGGGTGTCGTGAGTTGTTTCATGCCTTAAATTGCCTACCTGTTGACATTGACCTGAATGAGAATTTTATTGTGTCTCATGCCTTAAATTGCCTACCTGTTGAGTTCTCTCAAATCAAATCTGCCTATAATACATTTGGTGATAAGTGGACAATCAATAACCTCATTACCAAGTGTGTAGCTAAAGAAGAAAAACTCAAGAACGAAAAAAATGATCTAGCTCTCCTGACTTTTCATGTTAAACCCCATTCTGGTAAGAATTCTTGAAAAAATAATAAAAACACTCATAGTGCTTCTCATAAGAAAAAGGGACATAAGAAAACTGATTGTCATGCTTTTAAAGCTTGGTTAGATAAAAAGAACAAATATGGAGGTAATCATTTAGCTTTTGTCTATTTTGAGTCTAACTTAGATGATGTTCCCATTAATTCTTGTTGGTTTGATAGTGGTTCTACAACCCATATTGTTATCTCCTTACAGAGGTTCAGAAACCAGCGGAGACCAAACTTGAGGGAAAGCAAACTCAGAGTAGGAAATGATCTTGAAGTTATTATGAATCTAGTGGAAGATGTTAGCTTAGTTTTAGAAACTGGTTTTGAACTTATTTTGAAAGATACATTTTATGCACCTTCTTTTAGGAGGAATTTGATTGTAGTATCTTGTTTGGATAAGTTTGGATTTCAATTTACCTTTTATGATGGAAAAATAAACTTGATATTGAATTCTCAAGTTGTTGGTAATGGTATCTTAGTGGATGGTTTATATAAGTTATCTTTGGATTGTGATATGACGTCCTCATTCTTAAATGTTGAAAGCTCCATTGCTAAAAGATCTAAAATTAGAGAAAAATCCTCTTTGTTGTGGCACAAGCATTTAGGACATATCTCCAAAGAAAGACTTGAAAGGTTAATTTAAGATGATATTTTACCTTCCTTAGATTTCAATGATATAAGAACTTGTGTGGATTGCATTAGAGGAAAATTTACTAAGACCAATAAGAAAGGTTCTACTAGAAGTTCAGACATTTTGGAAATAATTCATACAGACATTAGTGGCCCCCTTTCTCCTACTATTTGTGGTAATAAATCTTTTATCACTTTTATTGATGATTTTTCTCGATATGGTCATTTCTACTTGATTAAGAAAAAATCAGAAGCACTTGAAAAGTTTGAATCTTTAAAACTGAGGTTGAAAAGTAACTAGGAAAAGTGATACGTTCTGATAATGATGGAGAGTATTATGGTAGATATGATTCTACTAGGAAACACATGGGTCCTTTTGCAAAATACTTGCAAGATTGTGGAATTGTTCCACAATACACCATACCCGGTACTCTTGAACAAAATGGTGTAGCCGAAAGGCGAAACCGCACCCTTGAGGATATGATGAGTAGGTGTAATTTACCAGAATTTTTATGGGATGACGCTTTGAAAACAACCCTTTATATACTTAATAGAGTTCCTAATAAATCAGTTCTAAAAACACCTTCTGAGCTATAGACAGGTAGAAAACCCAGTTTAAACCATCTTTAAGTCTGGGGTTGCCCTGCAGATATTAACATATATAATCCTTTTGAGACAAAGTTTGACCCAAAAACAAGTCGTTGTTTTTTCATTGGATATTTGAATCGGTCTAAAGGATACATATTCTTTTGTCATGGTAGAGGTAGTAAAATTGTGGAGTCCATGCATGTAAAATTCCTTGAGTTTTATGTTGTTGAGCCTGTCATTGCATCTGATAATATTGATTCTGTTATGCTTGATATTGTTACTTTTCCACTGTCTAATTTTGATAATGCTAAATCATCCACTACTCATGGAGGTTTTGCTCCAAATGAGAATGTGGTTGAACATTCAATTGAAGATGTGAGCATAAATTTATTCACAATTGTTCCATGTCTCCTCTAATGAATGAGTTGAAGACTTTTTAATGATAATAGATAGATACGAGCATAATTTTTTTTTACTAGATGACATTTCTTAAGTCAAATAATATGTAAGAAGAAAGGAACATTATTTTTCATTTTTCATTTTATATATATATATATATATATATATATATATATATATATATATATATATATATATATATATATATATATATATATATATATATATATATATATATATATATATATATATATATATATATATATATATGATTTAGATTACATATTCATATCAACAAAATCACAACATTATTTTACTAAAAAATCATCCTAAATAGAATATATTAAATAATACAAATTCATAATCACTATAAAGTGAAAGATAAATTTGCGAACAAATTCATAGCACTCATGTTAATAATAGATAATGGTAAAATGTCTACAAATATGATAAAATTGAAATATTCAAAATACTCATGTCTTCGAGTGTGCAATGTTGATGACGTCAAAATCATTATTGAATATATACAGAGATTCAAACTAATTTATCAATCTGAACCGAACAAACAAAACACTAAAATAAAAAAAACAAAATAACTGCCACAATAAAACGACGACCAACACAACATCATACTAAAATAGGAAAATTAATATATATGAAAGTACTTATTTAAATATTTTTTAAAAAAATAAAAAAGAATTTAGATGAATGATTTTAAATAAAAAAATTGATCCAAAAAAAACCTCTCTTTTAATGAATGAAGAAAAAGAGAAAATTAGTACAAAATCACACTTAAGTCTTACATCAATCACTAGCAAAAACAAAACAATGGCAGAAGAAGTTATTTTACCAAATGAATGCTGGGAATCTATCTTCGCACTCCTCAACGACGGCGATGACGACGGAAACAACCGTTGCCTACACTTACAATCTCTCTCCGCCGTCTCAAAACAGTTACGCGCGTTAACCGGCCTTCAAAAAATCCATTTCACAATCTCAACTCAAGCCGCCCCTTTCGTTCCTAGTCTCCTCCGCCGCTTCCCCAATCTCACCTCCATCGATCTCACGCGCTTCCGCGGTAACCTCGACGCGATTCTCTACCAAATCGCCAATGTCCAATTACCTCTCAAATCGATTAATATCTCTAACCGCCCCACAATTCCCGCAAATGGGTTGCGAGTTTTGGGTAGAAAGATCAAATCTTTAACCTCATTGATATGTTCTCATGTTGCTTCTATCTTTAAATCTGACCTAATTATTATTGCTGATTCTTTTCCTTCACTTGAAGAACTTGATCTTAGTTTTCATCAGATTATTGATATTGTTGGTTTTGATATAAATTCTCTTTCATTAGCCCTTCTTAAACTTCGTAAGGTTAATCTCTCTGGTAGCTCCTATATCAATGAGATTTCAGTTTTTTATTTTTTTAAAAATTGTAAATTTATTGAAGAAGTTGTCATGACTCGCTGCACATACGTAATCAAAGATGGTGTTTCTTATAAGCTCGGTGATAAACCAAAAGTTATTCAGTATCCAGGATGGTTTGGAGAAGCTTTCCCTCCAAGGTATCTTCTGTTATAGTTATCCTGATTTTTTTTGTGCAGTAATGTTGAAATTTGGATGTTTAAAATCAAAATGTTTCATGAGATTGGTAATTTTTTGGGTTCTTTAATTTTTGGAGGAAACTTCTGGTAAGACGGAGAGGGGTTCACTTGCAGGGTTAGGATAACACTGACGTCTAAGTTAGTGAGAGAGTGAAAGTTAGTGAGAGAATGAATAGTGATGTGAGAGTGAAAGTAGATTTGATTACTTATGAATGACACGCTTACTCTAGTGGAACTCTAGTGGAAGTGGTTTAAACCGAAAACCAGGGAGTGTGGCGAAAGTTCTGCATTTCATTTTTAACGATTTTGAACTCATTTAGCTTCTGCACCTCTGCACCTTATGTGATTCTCATTGAATTTTCTAGTCTTTTTTTTTCTCTTTGAATAGAAGATATCATATTTTTAGCTGGTTAAAGAATACTTGTTTCTTGATTTACCTTTTGTTGTAGTTGATGAGTTTTGCTCTTCTATTTTGTAGAGGAAGAAGAACCAGCTTTCTCGAAGCTTGTCCTCCAAGGATAAATTGTCCTCCAAAGATACATAATTCACCTATAATTGAAATGTTAGAATTTTCTGCTCTATGTTGTTTTGTTTCATTGCACATTCATAATCAAAGATGGTGATTCTCCTGCAATCCATGAGAAACCAAGAAATTATGCATTGTCTCAATGAGTTCTTCTCTTTTATTGTAGAGGGAGATCTTTCATGATCGAGTTCGTCCTACAGAGTAGCTTAAGAGACAATGTTTCACTTTGAGGTGTAGTGTGAGGCACCGTGCGGTTTAGTCGTGGGTTTCTGTTGCAGTCTGGTTTCGTGGAGTGTGGTCAAGACGGGTGTGCTCTGCAGCAGCTGGTCGAGTCTGCCGTTTCTGGTTTGTTCTAGTGCAGGGAGATTTTTCAGCCTGGTGCGGCCTTTCCACACTATTGTTACGATCTACTGCAGCCTGCAGGTTAATCACACTGCCATTTCGGTCTGCTGTGGCCTATCCTTAGAGCTGTTTTCAATTTAAATTTTAATCATTTGTATTAGTATACATGATGCCAAGGTGAGAGGGATTGAGCCTGCGGTCAATGAATTTATAATGGAAATGTGAATTTAGGATGAAGGGAGATTGACATTCATGAAACAAAATGGATGATGTAGGATGAAATAAAGGACGTGATTCAAAATGCATGCATGTATGGAACTGTGGTTGAGGTTAGAGTGGGGCTTCTGAACTGAAGTTTTGCTAGCTATTAATGCAGGTTATACCAATGGTATATAGTTTTAGTGTTGTAATTGGAGTATGTGTCATTGTCATATATATATATATATATATATATATATATATATATATATATATATATATATATATATATATATATATATATATATATATATATATATATATATATATATATATATATATATATATATATATATATATATATATATATATATATATATATATATATATATATATATATATATATATATATATATATATATATATATATATATATATAACACTGACACGTGTAATCATATTCTCATATCTTTGCATTAATGTCAGTTCTCCGTGATGTTTATGTTCCGTGATGTTTATGTTTGCGTCCGTGAATCGTAGTGCAGCAGAAGCACTGTGGGATTCCATGGCTCTCCTCCAGAGCAGTATTGTCGCTTCCTAAACCCTACCCAGCCATGCCAAGAAAAGTGAACATTATCATAACTGGAAACATAACCTGATAACCTTATGACTGCTAAATGATGACAAATTCAAATTTCTCTATAATATTGTGATTATTTCAAAATAGTTAAATTAAGAACAAATAGTAATTTCACTAATTTGAAATCAGCCCAAAATTTGAGTATGTTATCTATTATTAGTGTTAAAGAAAAGGTTTTACTTTGAAGTTATGATGTTCACATTTTATCGGTATGGTTGGTTATGACTTATTACGAGGTTACAATGTTATATATGGGACATCATTATGCAACACAATGAACAATAAAGGAAATCAAACATGCATATTAGAAATACTATTCATTTTCTTTAAACTATTCTCATATCTTAGTTTAAGTATGATGTTTCCACCATACTGTATGTCATGTCTATGATAAAACAGAGGTTTCCGCTGTGTACGAAAACATTCATACTAACTTCTAATCCTTAACAAATTAGATTCAAAAACCAATGATATGAAAAAGTAAAACATAATATTTTCTTGAGTATCCAAATATCTCAATTTGTAGAATAATACTAGTAGAAGACCCGTGCGTCCGAACGGGTATGAGAAAAAATATAATCTTATCGAATTCAAATTTCACAAGAAAAAAGTATATTCAAATGCATATTAAGAGTAATATTTATGCAGGTTTTTATTTATTTGAATCTAACTGATGGTATTTCGTGTAACTTTATGAAGTATTTCAATCACATTTTAAACATTATAGTGAAAATGTTGAAATACATAATCAAAATTTTAGACTTTTAATTTTTTAAAGTAATATTTATACATGATTCATTTAGTAACATACAATTTTATCGTAAGCTTGTATGGAATAAAAAGATCATATACATGAGATTTTGAATTATTTGACAATATGCAAAGCTCAATCCATAGTGAAATACAAATATGATACTAAGGACCCTGCTTACATTATATATTGCACCAGTAGAATCAAATGTGTTAATTCTATATTAAAATATAAACGGTTGTTTAAGACAAATTCTACAGAAAATTGTTCTATCATTTCTATTTTCTTTTCTTTAATTCACTCACTATAAATACCAGGTTTCTATCACATTCTTTCATGACAGTGAAGCTCAACAAATACAGGAACATTTAAAATTATGAAGCTACATTGAAGAAGTGCAAATTCGAAGTATATACTCTAGAAATCTAAGGAAGCTTTATCGAGACCTACCAAAAGGCATTTTCTTCAGGCATCAAAAACAGCAACAAGCCAACAAAAAATTCATTGTCTGCAATTTGAATTATCCCAACATGTTAAGATAAAAAAATGACTCGAATAAAAAAGATGTTCAACACAAGCTATTTTACCATCTCGACGGTGTAAAAGCTAAAAAGTAGGAAGTACACCTAGAAAGTAGGAAGTCTTGCATTTGGATGATGTGGTAGGAAATTAGGAAATACTTTGCTTTTAGTTTAGATAGTTTCCTTTTAAAATGAATGTGAATAATCTGTGATTCTCAATTGTTAATTCAGTATTGTAATAATTGAAGCTACCCATAAGTTGTCTGTGCTAACAACTTTCCTACTAAAATCCAAGCATATAGATCTATCTCTTCTACCATAGTCTCAGCATTTTCATTAGAATAGTTTTCAAAACTAAGATTATAGGGTTAGAATAGTTTTCAAAATTCAATTTTACATATGACAGAATGTACAGATATTAATATTGCTCCAAGAAAATCCATAAAATTTTGTAGAGCTGCTACATTCAACATCTTTCTCGGCTGCGTTAACTAAGCTTTGTCCTGGTGCCGGGAACGCTCGACTTTGCATGTTGGATTTGGAACAAGTAAACCACTACTGAGTTCTGAGTTACTCTTGTCTGGGTTTGTTCCTTCTGCATTGACCATCTATAGTATCAGAAATTGTAATTGCATAACTCATTTCTCTTCATCCTCAGAATCTGACTTCGCAAACAATGGCTCAGGTTGAGTTTCGGCATAGGCTGGAGCTATGAACTTTGGCTCCTTTGCTGCAACATCAACATATTTTAGGATAGCTTCCCTTGGATCTTCATCCATCCATGTCTCTTTAATCAAACCCCTTTTCTGCAGTTACATAAAAATATAACCGTCAATTGTCATATTCTAAAGCATGAAGACTGGGAAGTCAAGAAAATATGATAAGAAATACCCATTAACCTTTAGTAGATACTGGGTCAGTAAGCTTCCTTGACTTGTACCAACTCGTCCACCAAATCCAGGTCCTGTCAGGGGTAGTTCAGGCATATGTGACTTCAATGGATCCTTTAATACCTTCTCTCGATGACGCTTGCGGCTTGGCTGATCTCTAAATAGAGGTAAAGCATGAGGATTGTGAATGATAGGATTTGCCTCAAAGTCATCAATAGATTTTTTCAGTGCAACTTAAATAGAATTTAATGCTTAAAACTTGTATTCTTGACAACATTTTTCAGTGCACCCTTTGTTGCTGATGAAGCTGGATTGATGGCTTTTCGAATTTTAAAGACATTCCAAGCAATGTTAGCAGCATGTCCAGCAGTTACAAACACATGCTCAGTAGCTTCCCCAACATTTTCCCCATACCTGTTAGAGACCATTCTGGATGCAGCTTTTGAGGTAGCAGAAAGAGTTTGTTTTTCAGCAGCTTCAGCTGCATCTAGAACTTTGTCTGCAGCATAACATAACAACGGAAATAGAAAAGTCAAGACCATGCTACTATTCCTTATTTGAAAGAAAGAATATTGAACACAAAGGGTTCTTTCATCAAGTGTTTTTACTTGGTTTTACTTACTGACAACATCAAATGAAGCCAACAGCACCTCACCAGGTAACATCCTTAAAAGTGCCTTTCCTGGTTGGGATTTAACTAAAGGAGCCATCACTGTCCCACTAACTATGCCAACACCATTAAGCAAATATTTGCTCAGCTTTTCTGTCATCTCAGACAGCTTCCTCACACTACATTGCAACACAAAACATAACTATCATCATACTAAGTATTATGTGCTATATATGTGTGCACCTCAGAGTCATTTTTGTTTACCGTTTGAGGTTTTTATTGATCTTGTTCTTCTTCGAGGCCATCGCGCTCTTGTTGCTCATGCTTTCGTTGGCCACGACACTGTTTTTCATGTCTAAAACAATTTTTTTAGAAATATTTCCTTTTACAAGTACATATACATGAATATTTATTTTAGAGACATATATGAATATTTATATGTGAGAGAGATAGAGATAGAGTCTAAATAATATCAGTATATTTAAAATGTCGATGGAAGATGAATGATGGAATGAGTTTTGTGCCGCCACTGGTTTCAAGTTTATATGAAACAAACTAAAATTATGTTACAACTATCCAATTTTCTGCTTTCTATTTTCATTTTGTTAGCGGCTATGGAATGTTTAGATTTATTTTTATCTATTTATTCATAAAATTCAATTTTAAATAGTTTTTTTTTAAAATATTTATAAAAAATTTAGATATGCAATATGTGTAAAATAATTTTACTTCTTCTCAGTGGTAGCGAGTTGAAATCTAAAATGATGACTAATATGGATGCTTTGGTTAACAATTCGTGAGTATGAGGTGATTTGGGAATCGAGGTGAGATTTGAGAGAATTTTGTAGACAACATTCATGATGTTACCAAGGATAAAGAAGATGAAGTTCTTTGGGTTCATGAGAAATCAAAAGCCTTAGGTCATGCTATTAAAAAATTGTTGAATTCAATAGTCTTCATTCTCCTGCTTCTTCCTTTGCAAACATGTGTAGCCTGATTTAGGTTGCTCATATGTTTATAAAGATAAAGGTTTTTGATTGGAGAATTATTATGGATATATATATATATATATATATATATATATATATATATATATATATATATATATATATATATATATATATATATATATATATATATATATATATATATATATATATATATATATATATATATATATATATATATATATATATATATATATATATATATATATAGTGGAGATCAACTTATCTTAAGAGTAAGTTTTTTTAACTTACTCCACATTATAACATTTGAATTGAATCTAATGATTATTTAGTAACATGACTAATTTAACCATTAAATTAGATTAAATTCAAAGGTATTATATATCTGGTGTGCGGTTCTTTGGAGAGTTATTATGGATATATATATATATATATATATATAGGGATCAATTATGGATATATATATAGGGATCAACTCATTTCAAGAGTACGTTTTTTTTAACTTACTCCACATTATAGTCTTTCAATTGAATCTAATATAATAGTTAATTAAGTAAAAGGCTAATTTAACCATTAGATTGGTTTCAATTTAAAATCTATGATTTGGAGTAAGTTAAAATTAGAGTAAGAAAAAAAAAAAAAATATATATATATATATATATATATATATATATATATATATATATATATATATATATATATATATATATATATATATATATATATATATATATATATATATATATATATATATATATATATATATATATATATATATATATATATATATATATATATATATATATATATATATATATATATATATATATATATATATATATATATATATATATATATATATATATATATATATATATATATATATATATATATATATAACATATCATATGAGAATGCAATAGTTATACGAGAATATGAAAATGAATTTGAACGATTTAATTAAAATATATATTTAAAATTGATTATTAATTTCTCTTTCCTCTTAAAAGCGCTCGATTTTTTTAGATTTTTAACACACGATTAAGTGAAAGATATGATTTAATCTCAACATTTATATATATATATATATATATATATATATA
Source organism: Lathyrus sativus (assembly GCA_963859935.3). Lineage (NCBI taxonomy): Eukaryota > Viridiplantae > Streptophyta > Magnoliopsida > Fabales > Fabaceae > Lathyrus > Lathyrus sativus. The sequence goes on from OZ012736.1 coordinate 518,254,014, forward strand.
TATATATATATATATATATATATATATATATATATATATATATATATATATATATATATATATATATATATATATATATATATATATATATATATATATATATATATATATATATAAATTTTATTTTAACTAGTTATAAATAACACTCAAAATTAAATTACGTTTTAATATATAATATAAACATTTTACATCAAACATAATAATATAATCTTCAAAAAAAAATTAATTTCTTGAGATTAGATTTTTTATAAAATATTAAAGTGGATGCTTGGAAAACCAATAGAATAAAAATTTCTTATAAAAAAACATTCAAAATTAGGTCATAGACGTAGTATTGTGGTGAGTATAATCTCTCGCAGTAAAACCTAGTTCAGTTTGTTTTATACTTCACCAAATCAGTGGCGGCATGTATTAATATTACCAGAAGGAAGAGGAATGTTTTTCTCAGATCTTCCTTTATCATAAAACGCTTATTTACAGTAAACATGAAGAATAAGAAGATACCTGAATTTTAGTTACATGATGATTGTTGGGAACGTGTTTTGCCATTTATCATTGTCGACGACCATGGATGGAATAAGAAACTTTATGTTGTGGGGGCATCATATTAATTTACGACTTTATAAGAAGATATATCTATTGTTTTTTTAATTTTTTAAATTGGTTAAATTTTTGGTACGTTTAAACATAATTTATATTTTTATTTAAATTTAAAACTAAAATTATAGTTTGTTTTTTTAATTATTTTAAAATACAAATTTATTATTGAAAAAATTTCAATAATAATTTAAATTGAAAAATTAATAAATACAAGTTATTTAAAAAAATCAATAATAATTTAAATTGAAAAATTAATAAATACAAATTATTTTTAAATTATTTTCAATAATAATTTAAATTGAAAATTTAATAAATATAAATAAATACCAAAATTAGGAATAAATTTTTTAAAAAAAGTGTATAATATACTAAAATGTAATTAATTTTTACAAAAATAAAAATTTAAAATTACAATAAATGATTCGAATCAATCCGGATCGGTAAAACTATCAATGTCAAAATTATTGTTATCCTCACCTTACAATTGTTGTTGACCACCCACTCCATTTCCAACAATTGGATTACTGCCACCTTGTGATTGCATAAATTGGCGCATCATCGCCTCCATTTCAGCTTGCCTCTTATTCATTGTCTCTATTTGACGTTGTTGCTCATCCATTTGGACCACCGTTTCGCGTCTCGCTTCAGTTAGCGTCAGTTGTCTTACCATTTCTAGCATCTCGCGGGTCAATTGTGGTGGATGTGACGTTCCCTCCCCATCTCTAACTCTTTGAAATAGAGTTATGTCCCATTTTCTCATACCATCGACCAAAGCTCCAACACCAAATAAACATCCATTTGGTCCCTTTCCGCCAGTTACTAAACCCCAAATGTAAAAATCCTCTCGTGGATTAAACGACTCGGCTTGAAGTATTCCTTCGTGCAATGGAAAAATAAGAGCAATTGTACTTCGCCTCTACGATTTATTGGTGTGTATTTTAGATATCAATTGGTCGAACACGAGAAAGATATCTCGTATCCAAACAATTGAAAGAGAAGAATAAAAAAACTCCACACTCTCTTGTTTAACTTTAGTGAAAAGTGTTTTAAATATCATTTAGTATTTTAAGAAAATATTTGTTTGAACCCGAGAAAGATATCTCGCATCCAAACAATTGAGGAGAAATTTTGAAGACTCAAAACCCCTCCTCGATTTTATGAAAATAGTGTTTGACAATGATTACATGTCTTGATTTTGATTGAGAAAAATACTCGATATATGATCGAGGTTTGAATTTGCGTGATGACAATTGTAAAAGGAAACTGACTTATAAAAGAAGAAACCATTTGACGTTGGATCAAGAGTTTGTGCTTGGTTAATGGCGGTGCACAAGGTAATCGACTTACAAGGGTGTGAAAAAAGACTCGACATTGGATCGAGAATTGTTTGATATTTTTTTAAAATGGTTTGATATGATGGAAATGAATAATAACGCGAAGGGTGCGAAGCTACCAAAAGAAATTTAATCTGATATAATCATAACGATGTTGGATCGTCAAAAATTAGCACAAATTGAAAAATATAAATTGCTACCGCATTAGTGGTCATCCCAAATCGAATCAAGGAACAACAAGGTAATAAAAAACCACAAATTGCAAATCGAGACACGAATCAGTAAGAGGAAAAAGTGGGTTGTCACTATGCTAAACCGTTGGACGAGTATAAAATTGAAATAGAAGGATAAATAAATATAGCACATCGCAAATAAACCGATCAAGGCAAGGGGGTCAAAAATTATGTGGATCTAAATTTATAAAAAAATCTAAAGCAAAAGGAATTTTAAAACATGTTAAAATAATAATAATAATAATAATAATAATAATAATAATAATAATAATAATAATAATAATAATAATAATAATAATAATAATAATAATGTTTCTAACATAAAAATGTGATCATCGCAACCGGATCGAACCACCGCAAATGTCACGCATCATTCACACCAATATACAAACAGCGTATCAACATGGTTCAATCCAAATAATCTAATAATAAAAATAGAATTATATATATATATATATATATATATATATATATATATATATATATATATATATATATATATATATATATATATATATATATATATATATATATATATATATATATATATATATATATATATATATATATATATATATATATATATATATATATATATATATATATATATATATATATATATATATATATATATATCATAAAATGTTAGAACAAGAACGAGAACGAGATGGTTATATGCACTATATATCATAAAACAAAATAAAATGTTAATTATTTATTACAATATATGTTTAGCCGATGGCTACATGCATCAGTAAAAATCAGAAACACATATATCGTTCAGAAGAAGAAAAAAAAGAATACATCAAGATCATGATGTATACACTATATGGCTAATAATAGTGGAATGAAAAATGCACATGAAAGAAAAAATAGAACCTCATATCCGTCGCTTTGTATTTTCTGTCTCCCCCTTCTTGTGAAAAAAAAAAGCTCATTTTAGATGGATTTTAGATTTTGCAATAAAGTATGATCCCTCTATACTATGCTAGATTTTTAGAGATTGAGATCTGATTCAAGTCTTGATGAGTAAGACTATGAATCTGGAAATGAATGTGACCAGATGCAAGATTTAATATGGAGACAATGTAATCTGAAAGAATATGTATTTCTTTTTTGGATTTTATTTATTTATTTATTTATTTAATGCATAAAATAAGGATTTAAAAATAAAATTAATTTTAAAAATACTCTTAAATAAAAAGACGAAAATAATAATTAAATAATAGAAAAATGATCTTTTAACCTTTTTAATGAAGACACGCAAAAGGAAAATAAATACAAAAAATAATGTAATGAGACTTGAACCTGCGACCTTATGATTAAAGGTCTTACACATACCTTCTTACCAACTCTTTATCTCATTTATTCCAAATAAAAGCCACTTGAGAGCATATGAATGGTGGATAAAATTGGGGTATAACACCAAGGCACTTTAAAAGGAGAATTGAATGCCTTAACAACATCAATAGAGTCTGATTCCAACAAAAAAATGTTTCCAATCCTTCTCACTGGTGATACGAATAGATGACATAGCTCCTGAAAGTTCGACACTGAGAGAGTTCGGGATACCTAGAGAATGAAAGGAAGCTCCAATGAAACCGCCTTTATGATATCTGTAAATATCTCCATAAGTCGAGGTCCCCAGATTATTTTAAGACGCTCCATCACAATTAACTTTAATCCAATTTTAAGGAGGATATTTCCAAATTACGTCCACTATTTTAGGGGAGTTAAGAGGCCAAACTTTAATCTTAAACCTCTTAAGGATAACAAAATTGGTAACAGGAAGATGCGAGAAATCCTTAGAACATATGCCACAAATGGAACAGGCAACAACTATAAGATTAATGAAGGAGGAAACTTCAACTGATTTGCTCTTGAATCTAATATTATTTATAACAATCCAAACCGTATTAAATAGGTGAGCAATCACCCAATGCACAACAGTAGCACATTGGTCAGACCAAGGTTTACAAAAAAATAGTTGAAATGGTCATTAATTTGATCCCTGACAATAGCTTTTTTTAATGTTTTTAAAACTAGTGCCACATACCTTTTATTTTATGACCAAAATCGAGAGGAAAGATGACTTATACTTTTTTTTAAATACTCATTACATTGTTTACACAGAATTAATGAATTATTTTGTTTACAAAATACATTGTTTAGAAAAAATATTACATTCTTTATATAAATTATTAAAGTAAAAATACATAACAAATTTTGAATCTGATTCATCCTCATCGTTATTGGTGAAGAACAAATGTTGGATATCTTGGGGAAGAACAAATGTTGGTGTTCCTCGTTTCATTAATCTTAGAAAAAAATCAAATGTTGAATCCAAATAATTTTGAATCTGATATAAAACGTAAAAAACGTTAGATTCATAAAATCAATATTCAGTTATATGATTATTTAAGAACATAAATATTGAACCCTAATAATTCCATTCTCTTGCAATCTATCATAGAAAAACTTTCCCAAATAAAATAAATGCTTCTTTAAGTTTCAAAGTTTTCATGTCATTATTAATTTTTCATGACAATGACTTGCGTGTTGATATTCATTAAATGGATGATAAACATTTGTTTAAAAACGGTGAAGAAACTCAATAAACACATTTATATTTCCCCTCAGTTATTAGTCAAAATCGAGATATAATGTATAAAATATGTTTCATCCCAAGCGTCATCTACCTCTCGGTTTCTTTAAAGTATCAACAGGAATAAGTTTTTTTTCTGATAAAAAAATTATATTATTTACACGTAATATTAAAATACATTGTTTAAACGAATCTAGTTTTTGACAATAGATTTTTGGAGAAAACCACATTTTTTTAAGTTTAGTGGATTGCATGTATTAGAGATAAGAGTGAACAAGAGTAAAATGTATATATATGGTACCTTCATGAGTGTATTCAATATAATAATAATATAACTTTCATATCCTTTATTTCTCTCTCTCTCTCTCTCTCTCTCTCTCTCTCTCTCTCTCTCTCTCTCTCTCTCTCTCTCTCGCATCTGTAACAGAATTATGTTACTTAAGGATGAACCTCCATGTTCATCTTCATCAACTCTAGTATGGTATCACTCGCCGCCACGATCTAACACGCTTCCGGCATCCCTCTCCCAGCTCTGCATTTCCGTTCTTGAGCTGTTCTACTCTGCATCAACCTTACAGGTTCCTTTTTGCTCTAGCTCTGTTCAACGGTAATAATGGAATTCGGCGACATTCAAGAATCAGGGGTCAGAGACTCACCTCTATCGCAACAAGGCATCCCTGGATTTGGCACAATGAAATCAAACAATTGATTCGGTCCAAAACTCTCCATTCAACTGCAAGAAAATAACTACCTCCTATGGAACCAACAGGTCGAAGGAGTTATCTTGACATAGAAGATGCATCGTGTTGTTGTCAATCCGCAGATTCCTCTGAAATATGCAACCACACAAGATCGTATCACAGGTACGATTTCTAATGAATATGAAATGTGGTTAGTTCAAGATCAAGCTATGTTTATTTGGTTACTTTCAACAATATCAAAATCAATTCTTCCACTTGTTCTTACGTGTAAACACGCATACAAAGTTTGGGACAAAATTCACCAGTATTTCACAGCACAGATGAAGGCTAGGGTTAGACAATTGAGAGTGGAACTAAAATCCACCAAGAAAGGAACTAGCACAATAACTGAGTTTGTGCTCAGAATTAAAGCCATAGCAAATTCACTCTTAGCTGTTGAAGATTCCATCACTGAGCAAGACCAAGTTGATGTTATTCTTGATGGTCTTCCTGAGGAATACAATCCATTTGTTATGCAGATGTATGGTACTCCAGTTCCACAATCTATTTGTGATGTTGAAGCCCTGTTATATGTTCAAGAAGCTCAGCTGGAGAAATTTCGACAGGATCAAGCTGCATCAAGTGTTGTTGTGAATTTTGCTCACACAGGTCATGGAAACTCAAGCTCACAGAGGTATTACACACCCAATCATGGCAGGAATTCCAGACCCTCCAGAGGTAGGGGCAGGGGAAGAACAAGGCCACCCAATGGTAACAGACCTACATGTCAACTATATGGCAAATATGGTCATGTTGTATCCTCTTGCTGACACAGGTTTGATGAAAACTTCATGCCTCCCAACCTTAATGAAACTCAAGATAAGCCAAGTACTAACATGGAGTCAAGACAAGAGCAGTCTGCAGACAAGCCTCAAAGTTCATAAGCTGTAGCAATGATGGTTGCTACAACCAAGTCCATTGGCACAACTCAACAGTATAATCTTCCTGCAGAATTGGACTCCCAAGCATGGTTTGTGGATTCAGGTGCATCTCGTCATCTTAATCCATATGCCTCTTATTTACAAAATTCTAGGGTATATACAAGCAATGACAAAGTGTATGTAGGTAATGGTCACACACTCACCATTAATTTTATAGGGTACACAACATTTTGCTCTCCACTCATGCCTAAATGCAAGTTGACAATGAATGATATCCTTCATGTACCAGCTATTACTATAAATCTTCTTTCTGTTTCCAAATTCTCTCATGATAATCATGTCACCTTTGAATTTTTTTCTAACAAATGCTATATTAAATCTCAGGCTTCTAGACAAATTCTGGTTGAAGGAGTCCTAGATGCCAGTGGTCTCTACTACTTTCCTCTTCTTCCTTTGGAGTCTTCAAGGTCTCACAGTCTGCATACCTCATTGAATAAGTCATGTCAGGTTCAAAGCTATACAGTTGTGCAATCCACACCTACTTGTCAGTTGGATTGCTCTATAGATAATACATGTAATAATAGTATGCTTTCACATCATAGGCTAGGACATGCTAACTCTGCATATGTTGCTCATATACTAAAGTTGTGTAATATTCCTTATTCAAATAAACAAAACAGTTTTTGCAAATCATGTAATCTTGGTAAGGCTCATAGGCTTCATGCCCCTCTTACACATCATGTGTATAGTAAAGATTTTGATGTGATATACACTGATCTTTGGGGTCCTTCCCCCTCACCATCTAGTTCTAGTTTTAGGTATTATATTGCCTTTGTTGATGCTCACACAAGATATACATGGTTGTATTTTCTTAAACAAAAGTCTGAGGCTCTAGGTGCTTTTAAACTGTTCCATAAGTTTGTTCAAACTCAATTTGATCTTACAATCAAGTCAGTTCAATCTGACTTTGGTGGTGAATTCAGACCATTCACTAGGTTTCTGCAGGATCTTGGCATAACACATAGGTTAACTTGCCCTCATACCTCACATCAAAATGGTTCAGTTGAGAGAAAACCAAGAACCATTGTTGAGATGGGCCTAACTCTTCTAGCTCATTCATCTATTCCTCTAACATACTGGGGTCATAGTTTTGCTACTGCTGTGTATCTAATGAACAGGTTGCCAACAGCTCCACTGACTACACATCACTCACCTTTACATTCTCTTTATGATAAACACCCCGACTATAAAACCATTAGAGTATTTGGTTGTACCTGTTATCCCCTACTCAGACCATATAACCAGCACAAACTTCAACTAAGGAGCCAGGAGTGCGTATATCTTGGAGTTTCTCCTCAACACAAAGGGTTCAAATGTCTGAGCAGTTCTGGCAAAATCTACATCTCTAAGGATGTCACTTTCAATGAGGAACACTTTCCCTTTCCTCAGCTATTTCAGTCAAATTCTACAGCAGGCCCTGCTTCCATAAACAAGTCTCTTACCTGTCCATCAACACTACCATCCAAGACAGCTACTACATCACCTCAGGTCCCAGCTGTCATCCCTTTCAACTCTGACCCATCAGTTTAAAGCATGGAACTTACCACTAATCAACACATGTCTAGGCACCTAGCTCCTCTGACAGCGCCAATGTCTGAGCAACCCAATCAATCTAATCTGGCCATAGACCATATCACCACTAATTCACCTCCTCTTGGTATTTCCATATCTCATATAACACCTACTACCTCACAGACTACTCAAGGTCATTTGGCAGGTGCTCCCAATCCTACTCCCACTTTAAAGGACATCTCACCACACACCTCTGCAGCAGGCCCCTCTACATACCCTGACAATGCTGCTCAAAAGTCCATAGACCCTAATAACAGCCTTTCCAGGTCAGAGACTGAGTCCCCTATTTGTCCAGAGGGTAATAAACTACCTCTATCCACTATTGAAAATACTTATACCTCAACTCCACTAAAAAAATCCTCACACTCTACATCCCCTGTTCCCACATCTGAGTCTTCTCACTCCCCATCCATTCCCACCCACAGACCTCAACCTTCACTCTTGATTAATGATCACCCTATGATGACCAGAGCCAAGACTGGGAGATCAAAACCTAAGGCATTATTGGCACACACTGAATCTGAACCAATTACTGTCAAACAAGCTCTATCTCACCCTTCCTGGCACACTGCTATGCAATCTAAATTTGATGCTTTACAGGCCAATCACACATGGACTCTCACAACACTACCACTTGAAAGGAAAGCTGTGGGTTGTAGATGGGTCTTCAAAATCAAGGAAAATACTGACGGATCTATCAATAAGTACAAAGTTAGACTTGTAGCCAAGAGGTATCATCAAGAACATGGTTTTGACTACACTAAAACATTCTCCCATGTTGTTAAACCCACCACTATCAAAGTCATCCTCACCTTGGCTCTCACACACAAATGGGACATCCAACAAATTGATGTCAATAATGCCTTTCTAAATGGCACTTTAACTGATGAAGTTTACATGAATCACCCTCTAGGTTTTTCCACATCTGACAAGACTCTTGTATGCAAACTACACAAGGCAATCTATGGCCTCAAGCAGGCTCCATGGGCCTGGTATGACAAACTGGCACAAGCCCTAATCCAGTTTGGATTTACCACATCCAAATGTGATAATTCTCTGTTTCTCTACTGCTCTCAAGGCATTGTCTTATATACTCTGGTGTATGTGGATGACATATTGATTACAGGGTCTGATCACACTCTTATTCATACATTAATACACCAACTTCACACTGCCTTTGCATTGAAAAAGCTTGGCAGACCAAAGTATTTTCTTGGCATTGAGGTTTCCTTTCAAACAGATGGCTCAATGCTTTTGACACAATCAAAGTACATCAAAGATCTTCTGTCTCGCGTAAACATGGTTAATGCTAATGGAGTTCCAACCCCCATGATGACCAGCTGCAAACTCAGCAAACATGGAGCTTCAAAGTTGGCAGATCCTTCCTTCTATAGATCCATTATGGGTGCATTGCAGTGTGTGACTTTAACCAGACTAGACATTGCCTACAATGTCAATAAGGCTTGCCAATTCATGTATGATCCCCTAGATACTCATTGGTCTACAGTTAGACAGATTCTCTGGTATCTAAGTGGTACAATCTCCTATGGTTTACATCTGTCTCCGTCAGCTACAGCTTCCAAATTGTCTCTTCATGTCTATAGTGACTCCGACTGGGCCAGCGACCCGGACGATAGACAGTCTACTTCTGGCTCGTGTATATTTTTTGGTCTCAATCTTGTTTCATGGAGCTCTAAGAAGCAAGCCTTAGTTGCTCGCTTCAGCACGGAGGCAGAATATCGCGCTCTCGCTCACACCACCTCTGAACTACTGTGGCTTGAGTCTTTGTTGTCTGAGCTCAAAGTCACGTATCACACTCCTATTCTAATGTGTGACAACTTAAGTGTGGTGCTGCTGTCTCATAATCCTGTTCTTCATGCTCGCACCAAGCATATTGAACTTGACATACACTTTGTGCGTGAACGTGTTGTGGCTGGACAACTATGTGTGCATCATGTCCCGACGTCTAGACAACTCGCTGACACACTTACCAAACCTCTTGGTATTGGAGCATTTCAGAATTTAAGGCACAAACTTAAGGTTACAAGTTTGGAAACCTTTACCATGAGTTTGAGGGGGGGGGGGGTATTAGAGATAAGAGTGAACAAGAGTAAAATGTATATATATGGTACCTTCATGAGTGTATTCCATACAATAACAAGATAACTTTCATATCCTTTATTTCTCACTTTCCCTCTCTCTCTCTCTCTCTCTCTCTTTTGCATCTGTAACAAAATTCTGTTACTCAAGGATGAACCTCCATGTTCATCTTCATCAACTCTAGTAGCATGCATCCAATTTTTGATAGGTTATCTATTCCAACTATGAGAAACTTTTTTCTGCATTTGTTATCCATCTCAGAGATCTGATCAAAGATTTCATTACCTTGAGCAAATGTTTTTATTGAAATAATTTCACAAGAAAGACAACAAGATATATAATGATGGAGGTAGGGAGTTTTATGTAGATTGATGTGACAATATCTTGAGCGTTGTTTTTATGGTGAATGATAAAAAATAATAAATAATGTCTTGTTTTGTTTTCAATTTTTTTACCATTCACCATTTTTTGTATTACAATTACTTGCAATTTACAATATGTTTAGGAATAAATTTTTTAATTTGTTCCAAAAATACAACAACATCAAAACCATTATGTTGGGATGGATTGCAAGAGTAAAGAAAATATTTTGTTTACGATAGAAGAATATTGAAGATTTGTTCGGTCTTGTAATTCATTTTAAAGTATAATGTGTATATAAATTTGAAATGACAACATATAAGTTAGATTTCATATAAAATCGAATTCTCAAATATTTTTATAATTAAATTATGATTATCTAATTTTTTGATTATTAAAGATAACCAAAGCAATGGATCGTTAATTTAAAAAAAAAAACAATCGAAAACATAAATTGCTTTTGCTTTATTTCGAAACAAGTACTAAATTATTTTTTCTAAGTTATATTTAAAAATTGAATAAATATATGATATTTATTTATAAAAAAATAAAACACGGTGCGTTTTGTTAATGTGAAAGATTTATCATGACGTGTACTATTTGTCAATGTGAAAGATTTATCATGACGTCAAGTCTCTTTCTGTCGTCTCCAAACGGTTTCTCTCTATCACCAACCATCTCCGATTTTCACTCACTATCCGGTGTCCAAAACAACCTTTCTCATGTTTCTTCCTCCGCCTGTTTCAGAGGTTTACAAACCTCACTTCCATTGACTTCTCGCGCTCCTGTGACATCAACAGCTTTCTTTCCCAAATATCTTGTTTTCCATTGAATATTACATCCCTCAATCTCTCCTACCACCGATGCACCCGCTATCTCTCAAACCGACACTACTTTCCCGCCAATAGCTTGAGAACTTTCTCCCAAAATATTCAAACATTGACCTCTCTCATTTGTTCCAACATTAATTTTGATTATTACCACGACTTGTTCTTCATGCAGATTGTTTCCCTTTTGTGCAAATACTCGATTTAAGTAACACTAAACGTTCGCACTTTTACAATTTTTCTACAGTGAAGCTTGATCAAATTGAATTTGAATTTCCCAAATTAGAGGTGTTGGACTTATCCCATACAACAGTGTATGATATAGAACTCTATATAATCTCAAAGGCTTGCCTTCGACTTTTGCAACTGTCAATGAATACTTGTCCATGGATTACGGAGATCGGGGTGAACCATGTGTTAGAAAACTGCACGCAATTAAGAGAGATTGATATAGGACAGTGTCTTAGAGTGCATCCTAGCATAGTTGCCTCAATGGTATTTTCAAGGCCTTCATTGACAAAAATAATAGCACCACCGGATTGTATTTTGAGCTACGCAGAGAAGAAACTTTTCAAGCTACAGGTATACATATAATTTATTCGTTAAAGCGTGAACTGCTCTGTATTTTTCTAATTACACTCAAGCATGCTTTCTAAGTAATTAGAACAGTGCAAAATACTTTTAACGTATTTTCATGTTGCAAACAATGTATTATTAAGTCTTACAAACATCCATGGAGTCATTTGTAAATAATTATGTTAAAACTTTTCTATAACTAATGATCTTTCTACATATGTCAATGATCCAACATTTAATATTACATATAATATATTGGTATATTTAATTTATTAAAAATTATGAGAAAAAATTAATAAATGTCCCCACTTAATAAAATGATACGATCACACTCTTATGTATTTAAAATATCCAATGAATTGTTTTACTTTTCTTAAAAACATTAATTAGTTATATATAATAAATAAATAAATACTTTAAATAAAATAAAAAAACATAACTTTTTCTATTCCTATTCCTATTAATTCTCTTTGACTTTTTTCCAATCCAAACAAATTATTTTTGGTATTCTTCTTTCTCTCACTCCACTTTTTCTTACTGCAAAGAGTTTCTCTGTCACTAGTTTCTTCTTCATTGTTGATCTTTAAAAGGTAAATTTTTTAATTTTAATTTTTATGAATTTATAATTTATTTTTATTATTGTATCAATTTTATAGTACTATAATGAATTTTTTGAATATGATTTTAATTGTGATTTTATTTTATTTTTAATAAATAAGCAATGGAAAATTATTTCAAAAGAATATCAACATAACAATCATCAAATCCTAATTCTCAAACACCTAATGAAGATCGAAGTCTCAAACTAGATCCTCTCATTAAAAAAATGTTTTTGGAGTTTGAATTGGAAAAACTTTCTAATGATCCCAATTTAAGGCCAAAAATAACAAATTATCATTCAAGTGATAGAGATGAAATTCTAAGATATTATTTGCAAAAGGGTCCTTGTTAACCAAAAGAAATTATTTTTCCACAAATAAAATTTGGAGATAACTTTCATAAGTTTAATTCAGATTGATATTCAAAATAGGGTAGTTTGGTTGAAATATAGTTAAAGTGAGGACGCTGCATATTATTTATGTTGTTATCTTATAAGGTCACATGTTGAAGAACATAAAGGTTGCGGTGATGCCTTTATAACAAAAGGTTTTACAAATTGGAAAAAAAGTGAAAGGTTTCGAGTTCATCTTGGAGATGTAAATAGCTTGCATAATCAAGCATGGAGAAATTGTCAAGCTCTAATGAAAAAAAAAACAACACATTAAAGGTGTTTTGTGTAAACAATTCATTCAAGTTAAGAGGACTATCAAATTCATTTGACAAGTATAATTGATTGCATTTGATATTTATTAGCACAAGGTTTAGCTTTTCGTGGTAATGATGAGTCAATTGAATACCTATAAACAAGACATGAAGAAATTTTTAAGTCCAGGTGCCTCGTTAATAACCATTGCCCTTGCAAGGGAAAAGAGCGTAACTCAGATCCTTTATTCCCTCTAATGTCTCCAGCTTGTAGGCTCCGTTGTTTAGTTTTTGAAGTACCCTGTATGGGCCTTCCTAGTTGGGAGCAAGCTTTCCCTTGTTTTTTGGGTCTGTGATTTTCTTCAAGACCAGGTCACCATCCTGGAATTCCCTCTGCCGGACTTTCTAACCTCTATTCTGCAGCGACTTCTCTGACACGTGCTGTCTCTCTAACCTCGTTTATCAGATCAGCTGAGATGTTCAAGTTATCCATGTTGGTGACTTCATCAAAGTGTTCACGCCTCCAAGTCAGGGTGTTGATTTCCACCGATATCATTGCATCAGCTCCACACATCATCCAGAAGGGTGTCTCTTGAGTAGTAGAATATGGTGTTGTATGGTATGACCACAAGATCTTGGGTAGGTACTATGCCCACATTCTTTTTCCCCCTCCAGCTTCTTTTTCATTCCTCATAGGATAACCTTGTTTGCAGCTTCTTCTTGACCATTGGTTTGAGGGTGTTCCACAGATGCGAACCTGTTTTTTATTCCATAATCCCTGTAAAAGTCTATGATGGAAGTGCTTGCAAATTGGGCTCCATTGTCTGAGACTATGATTTCTAGCAAACCAAACCGGCATATGATATTCCTCCAATAAAATTTTCAAACCCTTTCCGCAGAGATTCAAGCAATAGCCTCGGCTTCCACCCATTTTGTGAAATAGTCAACTGCAACGATTAGGAACTTGAGTTTTCCTGAAGCAACTAGGAATGGTCCTAGGATGTCTGCTCTCTACTGATGGAAATGTCATGGAGATGAAATCAAATGGAGCAACTAATCTAGTAGGTGTTTAATTGGAGCGAATACTTGGCACTTTTTGCACTTGCTGGCGTACTCGATGCAATCTCGTATCATATGCGGCTAGTAGTACTCGACTCTTAGAATATTTTCGGATAATGCTCTTCCACCGATGTGGCTACCACAGACTCCCTCGTGGACCTCTTCAATTACCAGTTCAATCTCAGGCTCTGACACGTATCTGAGCATAAGTGTTGACCTACCCATCTTGTACAGTGTGTTCGAGATTATGACATATCAAGAGGCTATTCTTTTAATTTGCTGGGCTTCATTGACATATTCAGGTAATATTTCCTGGATAAAATAGCTGATGATGGGCCTCATCCATCCTTGCGGAAATATCCTCTATTGTTGATTTGAAAAAGTTATATGTTCTAGAACTTAGATGAGTGGTTACTCTAATGTGCAACTTGAGGTCTTTAATTCCTCACTTGTTTCTTTTTAATAAAGTTATCTTTCTTGTAAAAAATAAATAAATGCCAATGAACTAATAATAATAAAGTTAAAATAACAATATTTACTTAAAATTTAATTTTAGAAAATCGATGACAGATATTATTTTACATAAAAAAATTTCAAACTCTTAAAAACATAAAACATTTTATTGCCCACTACCTCGTGTTCCTTTACCAATTCTACTAGAAAATAAATCTTATCAAACAAATCAAAGTTGTAACATTTTCTTAAAAAGAAATAACATTAAAATTACTATTATATACACTATTTGCAAACTACAAACAGATGTTGCTGAAAAGAAGTGCCGCTAATGTTTGACTGTTACAGCTTTAATCAATTTTTGCCGAAAGATTTATCATACGACATATATACGCTGACTCAATGTTCGATCTTAGATCCTTAACGTGTTGACTAGATTACTCGTGTTCCAATTGCTTTTGATAAAACAAATTAAGTATTTCGTGACATAATATTTTGAAAACTCTCTACCAGACAACAGAGCTGAGCCAAGAAATCTATTATTTCTTATACATTTTTTCCTAATTTACGTGTGGACTTTTTTTTAAAATAAAAATTGCTGTGCTAGTTTTTTAACTGCATGTGATTAACTTGTTTAAGTTTGAGAGCCATTGAATTTTATATATTTTAATTTTGATTTGTCTTTGCTAATTAACAAGAATAGAAATACTAAAAACAGGAGGAGAGCAGTTTTGGTATGCTTAAGATATACGTTGTTCTTTGGTGATGTATGCCCTTTGGAGTAATATATTCTTATATTTAGGCACAGTTTCTTTCAAGTGTTTATAAAAAGAGACCAAGGAAGTACTAAATAAACAATTTCAATAAATCAAAGTCTTGATACCTGCTTTCTATGGGTCTTAATTAATTCATCTAAGGTACAAGAGATGCAAATACATTTCTCTAAAAAGGGTTAGGAAGAATAAGCATTATAACAAAATAAAAAAGCATCAATTTATTGGACACAAATAAAAGAAAATAAATAATCATGGTGGAATATTTTATATTTAAATATTATTTAATTATTATATTTAAATAATTATTAATAATCATGTGAATATATATATATATATATATATATATATATATATATATATATATATATATATATATATATATATATATATATATATATATATATATATATATTTATAAAATTAAATAATGTAATAAAATTAACATAGTTAGTTAGATGTCTGAAAAGTTAATATCATAATAATGAGAATCCTATTTAGTCATCACCATATATATAATTTATGGTCTCTAATATTTCGTACGAAAAAGTAACTTATTACATATCCTTATCTAAAGTGTGTTCAAGGTATTAAGAGTGTTAATTGAAAAAGATCCACAAATAGACCAGTGTCAATCACTTGTTTATACACTTTTTTATTTAAGGATTATCGTTGTCAATGTGTAGAGAGTTTATTTCTCTTTGGATCAGTCCATGTATTTCTTATAATCCTTGATAAATTAATATGTAGTAGATTCTAAGATTGTGTGTGTAAGCATGCTTATATGTTTGTTTCACTTCCACATTAAATTATGATTATAATTTTTATCTTCGTATTTGAGCATACCTTGTATAAATTAATTATTAAATTAATTACAACAAGAGGTATCAGAGTCGTGGTTTAATTTGTAGGAAAAATGGTAGCTAGATCTTGTGTCGGGTCCTATTATAGGATATGAGATACTCACACTTACATATGTGGAAAATTGTTGGTGGAAGTGTAAGTAGTTAAGTCTCACATTGTCTAAAAATGGGTGAAATGTTAGATTTATAAAAGAAGTGACTTTTATACTTAATGCCTTAAGGTTTTAGCAAGGGATAAGTTATCTCTCTCTTGTGATTTCGGGGAATTGGACTCCCGTTGTTACTCTCTCTTTTTCAAGACTCCCCAACGAATGATATTAGAGCATAGGTTTGACTTAATGGGGGAGCGGGAGTGATATCCTAGCGTGGATCATGTTAGTGATGTGGGTGACTCACATTTGTGAAAGAGATTATTGAAATAAGTGTGAGTGATGTTGGGATCATGATGAGTCAGGGGATCGTCACATTGGGCTTTAAGAGCAATCACATATGTGAGAGAGATAGAGACACACATATTAACCCAAAAACTTAAGGCATTGGATCTATGAGTCTTCTTACTTATAAGTGTTCAACATTCACTTTTTCATCCGATTCAGACTCATACACACACTTGATATACCAACAATCTCCCTTTCAAGTGTGAGTCTGGCCATTCTTATGTGTATGATACCCCTTAAATGGAAGCTTTTTTCATCCATATCTATTTGCATCGCCGTTGGATGACTTCAACGGAACACGCCGCCTGAACACCCTTGTTAAGAAGACTTTCGATACAAGGACCCTAGTTGAACTAGGCTCTGATACCACTGTTGGGATCAGTTAGGGACCCAGGGATCATCACATCAGGCTTTAGGAGAAACCACAAAAGTGTGTGTGTGTGTGTGTGTGTGTGTGTGTGTGTGTGTGTGTGTGCACATGTGTGTGTGTGTGTGTGAGAGAGAGAGAGAGAGAGAGAGAGAGAGAGATACCACATATTAATCTATTACCTTAAGACATTGGATATATACGTCTTCTCACTTATAAAGTGTTCAACATTCACTTTTCCATCTGATATGTGGCTCATACTCACGCTTGATATACCAACAAGTGATTAACTTCTGCATCGATGATTAAGTCAATAGACACAAAGTAGATGGTTTGTAAATTAATAGAATTCATTTATGAGTTAATAAAGATGTCTCTTTATCGATATCACATAGTCCTGTAAGTTAAATATTTCATTTGGGCAAATTTTATTTATGAGATAGTTAACTAGACCACATAGAGATAACTTGAATGGATATATGCTAAAATATGTTATACAAATAGATTTTGATAACCCTACCTTAAGAACCTCTTCATTATGGTCTCTCAACACAACTTTATTGCAAAATTTGGGCAAAGTTTCCAGTAATACTTGTAATTCAGATCAAGAAAGGCTTAAGTTATCAAGGTGTGATGGTTAATTTCGTAACGTTACACATGTATGACGCATAAAAGGTGGTATAAAGACTAACTAATTTGTGCTCTCCCAATCACTATAGATCAACTTACTAATTAATTAACACAAAAGACTTAAACTCTTGGTAGCAGTCAAGTCAAAAGAATTCAAATATAGTAATGCATCAAAATGATGTTATAAATTATAAGTATGCATGCAACTATATACTACACTTAGAACAACCTGTTATTTATTCAAAAAGAATAAATTAGCAGATTTGAAATCCTCTTAGAAGATGACAAGGAGATTTGCACATGCCCAATCACTTTAAATCATTTTAAATGACAGAGACAATTACACAAGGTACCTATATATTCATCTAAAGTATTTGTCCTCATTAAAGGCACATCTCTCTAGAAGTAACTTGTAAAACAAGGTTCCACATTCTCCCTCTTCTTGATGATGATATCACATCTCTTAGGAATATGGTAAATGAAACAAGACAAAAGTCTTTGGAATAATCAAGCTCCCCCTCAATTAAGTAGATAGTATATTATACTCCCCTTGAGAGTATACTTCTCCCCCTTTTTTGAAATTAAAAAGGCGAATAAACATGCATTGCAATAATTTAAATATGCAAACATGAGCATTTAGAATAAAAAATATTTTATTTGATTCAAATGGAAAAATAAAGGAAAAGGAAATTGCAAGAAGTAAGCAAAAAAAAGCAAATAGGAAACAACTAGTTCATCTCATCATCATAATCATCCTTGCATGATGCCATTGGAGAAATCAATTTTCTTCTTTCTATTCTCTCAATGAGCTTGTTGATCTTTGAGTGCATTATCCTTTCTTTATCGCGAATGTCATTAAGGGTGTCTGAGGGTGATGGCTAAAGGTCATTGCTTCTTTGTTGGCTTGCCCTTCTTGGTGGTAGTTGAACAAGTTCTCTTCCTTGGATGATGTATCCCATTTTACTTAAAATCCCTCTTCCTATTTTTGGGTGCATAAATTCCAGTTCTTCTTCTCCAAAATCATAGCTGGTGTATGTAAAAGAAATTGTGACATTTCTAGCTAGCATGTGGTGAAGTACGATATCTTTCCAAATGTTTCTCAACTTAGTTTTCCAAAACCCAAACTGTAGGAACATCTAATTTGTGGACATTGTTATAGTTATTTTTCCTTAGGAAAAACACATAATTCATTGTATAATGAATCAATCTACATTCTTGACGTATAATGCCGACAATGAATAGAGGCAGGATTCTATAAGAAGGATCAATTAGGAGAGTATGAGCATAAACATCGAAGTTAAATTCATTACCTTCAAGATTTGTTTGATTATAATCTTTCATAATGAATGGTAGGTTACAAACTTGTGCAAAATCTTCGAGAGAGAGAGAGAGAGAGAGAGAGAGAGAGAGAGAGAGAGAGAGAGAGAGAGAGAGAGAGAGAGAGAGAGAGAGAGAGAGAGAGAGAGAGAGAGAGAGAGAGAGAGAGAAAGAGAGAGAGAGAGAGAGAGAGAGAGAGAGAGAGAGAGAGAGAGAGAGAGAGAGAGAGAGAGAGAGAGAGATGGTTTTGTTTTTACTCCAGACTCTATGATGCCATCTTTTTAAGTGATATTTGCATAAAACATTCTTACCAACTCGATGTATCTTTCTTGAGGTTTCTAAAAAATGAAGTTTCCTAGCCCCACAAAGTTGAAGGCATACATGAAAGCACAATATTTGAAGATCTCCTTATCCAAGTAGTGAGAGACATGTAATTCTCTATCTGCATAATACATATTGAAGTTGTCATCTTGAGATTAAGTGGAAAAATCTTCAGAGAAGTATGATGATGAAGGTTTGGGGGAACAAATTCTTTTTTAGGCCATTAGAGGTGATAGTGGATGATTGAGAGAACCAAAGTGTTTATAATATAATGTATAAGTGAAAGTGTAATGAGACGAGAAGAATGAGAAAGTTACCTCTATATGTATCTTCTGACTAATCGATTGGAAGGTTATGTCAATCGATTGACAGCTTCATATTTTATGAGCTAGTCGTTGCAATTATCCATAGCATTTATGTCTCACCCATTTAGCCATTTTGGTGTACTCCAACGTTTGAATTTATTATTTTTGAGATGCTCTAATCAATTGGGTCATAATGCCAATTGATTGGCTGGCCCATTTTTCAACATATTTGGTTTTGGGTTTTCGTTTTGCATCCCTGTTCATCCTTATTTGTACCCCTTTCCATGAAACACTTAGAAACTTGTATTTTTGGTTAGTGAAAATATTTTACCGAGATGATCATAAAATAAACCATTGTTTTAAAGGAGTAATCAGAGTTTTTAATCATTTTAACCTTAAAATGATGTACTACCTTTCGTATCAAAAGGCTTTGAAAAAAATATTTCCCTTAATTGGAAAGACCAAATATATTATGGTGTATCCTTCTCTACACATCGTTAGATGTGAAAGTTGGTGTAGAAACCGATATGAATATGTCCATTATAGACATGTCCATTCAACTAATCACTAAGAATCATAAACCTTGAGATATTCTCAAAAACACTTGCTTTAATCACTGTAATTGATACTTGCCACCATCTTACATTCTTGAACCAGAGACTTCATATTTATAGTATACTTTGAAGTATACTCTTGCTTTACACAACTCCATTAATAATTGTTA